>JAVJIF010024229.1:0-50183 GCA_038442645.1 Agave tequilana
AAAGATAAATACAAGAGCAAAAAGTTCAGAAAGAAGAAAGCCTATGAAGCATCATCAGAATACAGTGATTTCTCTTCCTCTGATGAAGAAGAACCACTGAACGTGTCAACCTATGTTACATGGCACTGGAAGATGATGAGGTATCGTTTACTGAACTTTCTGATGCATTTCATGATTGTTTTGTATCTGAAAATGAAAAATTGAAATAAGTTTTATCTAAAGAAAATGAAAAACTTTTACAAGAAAATTCATATTATACTTTACAAGTTTCTTCTATAAATTCTCAACAAGATGAATCTGAAAAGTCATATCATCTTTGAAAAATGAAAATGAGAAGTTTATAAAAGAGAATATTTTTCTTAAAAAGGAAACTGAGTCTTTGAATAAAAGGATTTCATATTTAGATAAAGATATTTCAGTTTTCAAAAGAAATATGAAGACATTTGGCAAAATGTGACTACGTTCAATAAGGAAAAAAATTGAATGATTTATTATCTTTTCAGAAGTTGTCACATGATAATCATTATGGTATTGGATATAATGAAAAGTCTTCATATTGTAGTAATCCATAGTGAAAAGAAAGTCTAATCATGTTTCAAAAGAATTAAGACTAAGTTTATATGGATTCCTAAGAATTTAAGTTTTCATGATAAAAATACTATATTGCTTCATACATTCATGATATATGTGATTCTTGCAACTATGTGTATACTAACAGGTGGAAACTAAATTCTAAATGGATTTGGACTCTTAAAGGTTAATATGATCTTTTATGTTGTACCCATCTAACGTCTATCTTGCAGGTACCATATAAATTGATAAATATATATATTTACTAATATATTTGTTGCAAGGGGAGAACAAAGTCTTTTCATATTTGTTATAACCCAATTTCTGTTGGGGAGGAAAATATATCATATTTTCTGCAGGGGGAGCACTTGTGGACATAAGCATCATCATCACAAAGGGGGAGAATGTTGGAATTGTTTTGATGAAGACTTATGTGATGCATGTCATTTGGAGCTCTAACACAGACGAATCAAGAGTTCTACATGATCAAGATGTGTCAAAGGGAGTTTATATGTTGTGGTTTGTAATTATGAAGTAGCATGTAAAAAGCCTTGACACACACACACATATCAGAGTCAATTAGTCGACTAATACCTTATGCAAGTCGACTAAACCAAAGTGTAGTCGACTTGACCCAACCGAGTCGACTAATCCTGTGTGTCAAAACAGACCCAACTCTCTGTTTCTGCATTAGTCTACTTGACAGTAAACTATAGTCGACTAATAGCATATTGTAGTCGACTAATCCCTTGCCCCTAGTCGACTAATCCCTGGTCAAGTCGACTAACAGTTAGTTGCAGTCGACTTGAATCAGTTAAACAGAAAACTGTCACTCTAACATCTATTGACCTAGTCGACTAATCTCAACCTAGTCGACTAATAAAGGAAAATTGCCTAGTCTATAGTCGACTAACTCTATAGGCAAGTCGACTATAGGCAGTTTCTGACTGTTAGACAGTTTTCGTTATCTGGTCTTTTGTGCAACGAATTCTAATGTTTCTATCATTTGAATTGCTCCTATAACTACCCTAACTAACCCTAGTCTTCAGCTATATAAAGGGTAGTTAGTTTAAAGGCCAAATAATAAGAAAAATCTTCAGTTTTCCAAAGCCAAAATTCTGTCAACATGAAAACTGTTTTTCCACTTTAGTTATTCACAAAAGTCAATTTCCATTGTGAAGTTCTCTGAAGTTCTTGTCTCCTATACTAGATGATTGAGATTTTCCTACACACAAAATAAAGTATTTTAGATTTAGAACAAGATGTGCAAGGTGCTCAATTCTAATCCGCGTTAGCAATGGCTATGCGGGTCGTGATCCTTAGGGAGGGACTAGCGATGGAAGCATTTAAGAAAGTTTATCTCTTATTTTATTTATTTTTATTATTTACAACAGTATTTACAATGAAGCGGGAAGAAAAGAATTTGGAAAGATGTGGAAGATGTGGACCTAAACTAAAATTAAAAAGAAAAACTGTAACACATGCTTACCTCTTCAACCTGCTTACCTTTGATTCGTTGCAACGACTTACCTTGTCTTTGAAGGCATTCAAGTATGGCGTATAGGATCGTCCATCTTCGCGATCTATACTACGAAAAGAAAAGACCAACTAAAGAGAAGGCTTGTTCATCTCCATAGGCCATCAAGGGCACTTCTTCGGCTAGGCAGTCTCGAAGCGATCGGATCTCATGGTATGCAAGTCATCGAGAGAGAAACAATGAAATAAGAAAGAAGAATAAAACAAGAATAAAACATGAATAAAAGAAACAAAACAAGAATAGAAATAACAAAGACAAACCTCGAGTCGATTCAATTAACAATGGAAGAAAAGTAACTTACACCGCTGTCACCTCAGTACAAGTATGAACTCCTTCCTGTATGAAAGCATCCTCTCCTCTCAGTTACAAAAATATAAAAGAAAATGAAAATAAAACCTACCTAAATTACAAGTTTGCCTAAACCCTAGATTTTTGCTCTGTATTTTCTGTACGCCCTCTGTTGCGTCTGCAGGGGTATTTATAGGTGCAGAAGGAGGTAGAGTCCAGATCGAATTCCTCCACGAAAACTGGTCCCCGATAAGACTGGATTGCAGTGGAAACGCGGCTTGGGCCGTGTTTCCACGGCCATGTCATGTCAGCTGGCCACGCGCTTTCGCGCATGGCCTCCTCTGGTCCGTCCATCTAGGCGTTTCCTTCTGGAAGTTAAATCTCGACTCTTTATTTTTGATTTTCGGGATAACTTGGGAAGCAAGTTACCCTAATCCAAATATTTTATTATCAACGATTTGTGATCTTGAATTCTCCTTGTTTTGCTTTTATCCTCATCCTGGAAGTCTTTAGGGTTGAATAGAAGTCTATCCTTCCCTCTTCTTTTTGTATTTGCAACTCTTGCCCTTAGTAATTGCAATTTTGATAATTGATAATTGCAACTTTTACATTGGCTTTAAACATGGGCTTTTAGGCTTCTTTTGAGGATTTATTCTTTTATTTTTATTTCTCAAGGCTGCACACATAAATAATAAAATATTAGTAAATGTCTAGATTTATATGAATAAATAACGAAATGTGATAGTAAATGTATGGATAAAAATGCACTTTTCACTACCAATCACACCCCAACACTTATCTTTTTACTTGTCCTCGAGTAAAAATTAAAAAAAGAAAAGAAAACTAATCTAGCTAACTCACTTTCGTAGGAATCACAGTTGCACTTAGCACGTGAACAAGCCGTTAAACTCCTAGGTTACTCTAGAGGACGAGTGTTGTCTCGTGAGGGTTTTCAGCGGATTACACCCACAAATCCATGAAAAGGAAAATATTTTAAATACTTTTGAAAAGACTAAGAAGTCTATAAGTTTTTAGGATGCTCATTTTTATTCATTCTTAGACTTAGTCTTTTAAAGTAAATTGTTATCCATTTTAAGTAAGGATCAAATTGAAGTTGTGTATAGTCTTTTTCATTACCAAAAATCATATGCATCCTTATGAATTTTTACTAGGAATTCCTTAACTTGGACTCTCATGCCTCTTTATTATTATATATTATTATTATTATTTATTATTTTTTTTAAAATATGTATAACTCATCTAATTTTCTTTCATGTAAGTATCAAGGCTCTTGAGGCCCTCGTACCTAACTAATTGACTATTAGATGTGTTAATACATACGTAATAATTCTTATTTTCTTAGGCTTTCTAATCCACCTATGTAGCGAACTTAAAGTCGGTGACTCCCAAACTGGTTAGTTTTAGGGCACCAGGTGAGAAAACACCCCTCGGACTCAAATTCGAGTGAACTAGGCCATAAAACTAAGGACTCTTATTTATAAACTCACCTTTAGGCGTGAATACTTATGCTTCTTGAGGCACATGTATCCAACTTAATTAGTGATATTTTTTTTAATAATAATTTTTTTTATGAGGCACAAGGGTCTTTGTCTTAGAATCCTAGATATGCATTAGGTATGCACATTTCATTAAGGTAAAAATTAAGACTAACTACTTATTCAATTTCTCCTCCTATACATAAAAATTCAACAATTTATTTATTTTGACCAAGTTTTTAAAAATCCTAATCATGATTTTCCTAATTCTTAAGATTAACTTAGATTTCTTTCAAAAGATAAGTCAAAATATTGTCCTTTTTATTTTTATTTTTATTTATTTATTTTATTTATTTATTTTTTATTATTAGCAAATATTTGTTAGTTTCTAACTATGTTAGTATGTTAGTAAAGCCTACCCCACACTTATCTCATGCATTGTCCTCAATGTATGAATGAATGCATATATGTATGAAAAAGAAGAAGGGGAAGGCAGAAGTTACCTCAAGTTGGTGGTCTAATTGGGCCAAGCGCCAAGCGTTGCTACCAATCAAGATAATATAGTATTTTCACAAAGGAACCCACCAAAAATTTTTCTTGTATAACCCACTAAAATGTATGTATGATCATTTTTTAGTAATTTCACCCCATCAAATTTTCATAATTCATAATTATATTCAGAGTCAATTGTGTCAACCGCTTGTCCCAAAATGGAGAGTGAAAAGATGGAAAGATTGACTTGGACGTCGTAAGTACGGGAACGAATACCGACTCAGGAAAGAACTTAAATCAAGTACGGGTTCAGGAGTCGGGCTAGGTTCAGGAAGTGGGTCCAAATCAATAAGTTGAAACTCAAGTCCACAATCATCTTCCCATAATGGAATGTGACTCAATAATGGTGATTCAAGTTCAGGAATGATAGGTTTGGGAATCAAAACTGACTCTAAAAGATTACCTATGTTGGGTAACAAAATAGGAGTCAATAATGATTCGGGAATTTGAACTTGATCACCGATTTGAAATCTAGGTCACATATCTCATTGAGCTCAATATCATAAAATGAGAACTTGCCAATTTCTCCATGGGACTTTCAAAATTGCAAAATTGGTCAACTTTAATATGATCATCAAAAATGGGTGATTCAATTTCATGATGAATTGGCACAGGATCCATTGTTGACTCGGGAAAAGTAAAATCAGGTGGCGACACCGGAGTCATTATTGAATCAGGAAGTAAAATTGAATCATCAAGTTGGAGATCAGGATCATATTTATGCTCAAGTTCTATTTCAGGAAGGGAATAACTTGCCAAACTATCAATTGGAGTTTCGGCAAGCTCAAATGATGGTACTGAATTAGAATCTTGTTGTTCAAAGCAACGTGACTCTTCGGCTCTAAGAGAGTGGTCAGCGAAAGCAGAATCGGCGAACGGTGAGAACATAAAGAGTGAACCATCATATCTAATTTATGATCACGAGCTAATCTAGCCTGAGTCATGGCTATAAGCATCCTTTCATAGTTGATAGGTGCATCATGTTGTGATTGGACTTGAAAAGATGAAGTGTAATCGTGATGAAGTTGTGAGTCGGTGGACTCACGCATCATCATGTCTAAGATTGATGGTGATTGTTTTTGGACTCCTGCATACTCATCATTTCCCGGATAGATGGTTTTCTATTCTGAATGGGTAGATCTGAGTATGACTCTTGGGAATATTGTGGACAAGGTGGATATGGAGGACAAATTGGTTGAAAATTGGACTCGGGGGAAGCGAAACCCCATGAACTCTGTGAAGAGTTGAAAGTGGTATGAAAATTATGGTCATAAGATGGGGGGTATGGGTTATATTCATTCGGATAAGACCATTCTGGCACACTAGGTTGGTCAAAATTATGATATGCCGGGTTGGTAATATCTGAAAAAGAAGTTGGTATGTAATATGGATCCTTATTAAAATTGAAAATTGTTGTTATAGGCCATATCACACAAACATAAACAAAGAAAAAGAAAACAAACAAGCAAACAAAGAATAAAAAATTCTAACCTAAGTTAGGGTAGACCTATAACCTAGACGACTCCTAACTGGTTAGACTGTCCATGTGAGGTAGGGTGTAGACTTTGACCACAAGTTAATCAGCCAGGTCAGGGCAAGATTGGTGGGAGTTTTCCGTCAAAGAAGTTCCTTAATTAAGTAACCACCAATTTTTGGGCTTTCAGCCCTCAATCCCCTTCCTAGACACTGATTTGGCAGGAGTCAATTTTCAACACCGTTCCCCCTTAGAATAATCTCCTAATTGAGTTCGATATGTCCCTAGGGCCAATGTCTACTCATTTTTAGTTAGGCTTGGGTTAGTGAGTGCTTGGAATATGATTTTTGGGCCAAGGAAGGGTGATTAAATTCCCACCTTATCTTGTTATGGGTTAATGCCCTTAAGATAATTTTGTGCAAGTGTACAAGATATGTAAATAAGATTCACTCAACGCAATGAAAATCAACCAAGAGATGAGTCCTATTCTACATGCAATGCGAACGTACCTTGCTCCAGCACTCTTCAACAGTAAAATAAAGGAATTGAAAAGACACGTGCCTAAAATGCAAACGTCTAATCAATTTTTTATCTTTTTCAACAAGTATTTTACTGTTGGTTTATTAGCAGTATACAGGTTTATCATAGAACAAATATAACGGAGCTAACAAATCAAATTTCAGATTGCAGCAACCTGCAGAAAATTCAGTAAGTAGTTCCTACTACTAGCCGTGGATCCGCGGCTAATGCCGCGTTTGAGGGCATTGCTGCTGTTTCCTATTCTCCAAACCTGCAAACAAAAAGAATAAAAGAATTAGTTAATAAATTTTTTTTAGAGATAAACTTACCGTCCCTCCCCGGCAACGGTGCCAAAATTTTAATTGAGATTTTCCTGCACACAAAAAAAGTATTTTAGATTTAGAACAAGATGTGCAAGGTGCTCAATTCTAATCCGCGGTAGCAATGGCTATGCGGGTCGTGATCCTCAGGGAGGGACTAGCGATGAAAGCATTTAAGCAAGTTATCTCTTTTTTTTTTTATTTTTTTATTATTTACAATGGTATTTACAATGAAGTGGAAAGAAAAGAATTTGGAAAGATGTGGAAGATGTGGATCTAAACTAAAATTAGAAAGAAAACTGTAACACATACATACCTCTTCACCTGCTTACCTTTGATTCGTTGCAACGACTTACCTTGTCATTGAAGGCGTTCAAGTATGGCGTATAGGATCGTCCACCTTTGCGATCTATACTACGAAAAGAAAAGACAAACTAAAGAGAAGGCTTGTTCATCTCTATAGGCCATCAAGGGCACTTGTTCGGCTAGGCAGTCTCGGAGCGATCGGATCTCATGGTATGCAAGTCATCAGAGAGAGAAACAATGAAATAAGAAGAGAAGAATAAAATAAGGATAAAACTTGAATAAAAGAAACAAAACAAGAATAGAAATAACAAAGACAAACCTCGAGTCGATTCAATTAACAATGGAAGAAAAGTAAACTTACACCGTTATCACCTCAGTACAAATATGAACTCCTTCCTGCATGAAAGCATCCTCTCCTCTCAGTTACAAAAATTACAAAGAAAACGAAAATAAAAACCTAACCTAGATTACAAGTTAGCCTAAAACCCTAGATTTTTGCTCTGTATTTCTGTACGCCCTTTCTGTTGCGTCGCAGGGGTATTTAGGTGCAGAAGGAGGTAGAGTCCAAATCGAATTCCTCCACGAAAATTGGTCCCCGGATAAGACTGGATTGCCGCGGAAAACACGGCTTGGGCGCGTTTCCGCGGCCACGTCATGTCGGCTGGCCACGCGCTTTCGCGCATGGCCTCCTCTGGTCCGTCCATCTGGGCATTTCCTTCTGGAAGTTGAATCTCGACTCTTTATTTTGGATTTTAGGGATAACTTAGGAAGCAAGTTACCATAAATCCAAATCTTTTATCAATGAATTTGTGATCTTGAATTCTCCTTCTTTGGCTTTTATCCTCATGCTGCAAGTCTTTAGGGTTGAATAGAAGTCTATCCTTCCCTCTTCTTTTGGTATTTGCAACTCTTGCCCCTAGTAATTGCAATTTTGATAATTGATAATTGCAACTTTTACATTGGGTTTTAAACATGGGCTTTTGGGCTTCTTTTGAGGCTTTATTCTTTTATTTTTATTTCTCAAGGCCTGCACACAATAAATAATAAAATATTAGTAAATGTGCAGATTTATATGAATAAATATGAAAATGTGACAGTAAATGTATGGATAAAAAATGCACTTTTCACTATCAATCACTAGACCTTGTCCACATACACATTCAGTACCAGGCTTATAGGATAAAAGTTATAATACTCAAAGCAATCATTGTACACGGGTGGCTTCTGGTGTAGAGGTAGTTGTATAAGGTGATCATTATACACGGGTGGCTTCTTGGTGTAGAGGCAGTTGTACAAGGTGAAAGGTGTTTTCTTGGTGGAAGAGAAGATGTACACATTTGGCAAAGGGGATTTGTCAAGTGGTGTGCATGTTTGTGATTTTGGGTGTACAAAATCAAGTATAAAGGAAATATCAAATGGGTGTCTTGGGGACTGGATTTAGGTCACGATGACCGAACCAGGATAAAACTCTCTTGTTTGCGTTTGTCATTTTCTGAGATTTAGTTTCCTTTATTTGCAAGTTTATTTATTTACTTAACGTTAATCCTTCTTGTTTTAGTTTTGTGTTGACTTCGGTATTTTAGATCTATTGTTGCCAACAGAGATAGTTCCGCATTTGACATTATCTCGAGACAAACATTCACAATAATTAAACTGATTAATGACAGCCAATTTGAAAAAAAATAAAGAAAAAACTAAGAAAGGGTCTCAAACAACTCAACCATCTTCTTCCTCTTCAGAAATTTCCTTAAACTTTTAGTTCTTCCCTGCATCTCTGGAGGAAGCAAAATTGAGCTGTTCGAGAGCCTGTGCAGTGTGAGTGCATGCTTGCAGGGCCAGCGTTCATTGAATCCTGAAGGGTAGGAAAACATGAACCTGCTGCATCGAGATACTCTCTCAGAGGGGCGTGATCTACTCTGAAGGACATGCTCCATACGCCTCGATCAAAATAGAGAAGCTTCTTCCTCCTTGAAAGTTTATGTTAAATAACTTAGCAGTATTTCATACATTTTTTTCCAACATCACAAAGGTGAGTTGCGTCTTGTACCCGATGAGCTGAGACCTGACCTTTATGTTTGTCTTGCCGCAGCCCAGCCAAACACCGCAGCCAGCAGTTCAGCGAGCCCTCTGAGAGTTCTCTTTGGTGGGATACTGGGGAGTAAAGAAGTACATGTTGTTTTCAATGCCCTGGTACAGAAATGAATCACCTGCAAACAAATGATCAGCATAGCATAGAGAAAGCAAACAATTCCATCAAAATTTAATTTGAAGTTTAACCGACTTCAATATGTCAATCATAATGGATCAACAAGTGATTGGCAGAGAAGCAAACTAATTAATAAACTTGATTTGATGTTTAAGAACAATAATGCAAGTCAAAATTTGAGTAAAGAGAAGCAAACCATAATAATTAAACTAATTAAAGACAACCAATTTGAAAACAAATAATGAAAAAAAACTATGAAAGGTCTCAACAACTCAACCATCTTCTTCCTCTTCAGAAATTTTCTTAAACTCTTTAGTTCTTCCCTGTATCTCTAGAGGAAACAAAACTGAGCTGTTCGAGGGCCTGTGCATTGCGAGTACACGCTTGCAGGGCTAGCGATCGTTGAATCCAGGAGGGTAGGCCGTCATCAACCTGTTGCATGGAGTTACTCTCTCAGAGGGGATTGAGCTATTCTAAAGTACAGTGCTCCACGCGCCTCAATCAAAATAGAGATGTTTCTTCCTTCTTAAAAGTTTAATTTAAATAGCCTAGTAGTAATTCTTACATTTTTTTTCCAACATCACAAAGGTGAGTTGCGTCTTGTGTCTGATGAGCCGAGACCCGACCATGATGTGCTTGTCCTTACCGCAACCCAGCCAGACACCGTAGCCAACAATTCAGCGAGCCCTCTGAGAGTTCTCCTTGGTGGGAAACTGGGGAGTGAAGAAGTACATGTTGTTTTCAATACCCTAGTACAGAAATGAATCACCTGCAATCCATCAAACAAATGATCAGCATAGCATAGAGAAAGCAAACAATTCCCCCATAATTTAAATTTTAAGTTTAACCGACTTTAATATATCAGTCATAATGGATCAACAAGTGATTGGTAGAGAAGCAAACTAATTAATAAACTTAATTTGATGTTTAGCAACAACAATGCAAGACAAATTTGAGCAATAAGCAAACCACAATTATTAAACTTATTAGTGACAACAAATTTGAAAAAAAAACAAAGAAAAACTAAGAGAAGGTCTCAACAACACAACCATCTTCTTCCTCTTTAGAAATTTTCTTAAACTCTTTAGTTCTCCCTGCATCTCTAGAGGAAACAAAACCGAGCTGTTCAACGGCCTGTGCATTGCGAGTGGACGTTTGCAAGGCCAGCGACTGTTGAATCCTAGAAGGTAGGCCGCCATCAACCTGCTACACCGAGATACTCTCTCAGAGGGGAGTGATCTACTCTTAAGGACAGTGCTTCACACGTCTCGATCAAAATAGAGAATTCCTTCTTGAAAGTTTAATTTCAATAGCATAGCAGTAATTCACACATTTTTTCCAACATCACAAAGGTGAGTTGCGTCTTGTGCCCTATAAGCAGAGACCCGACCTTGATGTGCCTATCCTTGCCGCAGCCTAGCCAGACACGGCGCCAGCAGTTCGACGAGCCCTCTGAGAATCCTCCTTGTGGGATACCGGAGAGTGAAGAAGTACATGTTGTTCTCAATGCCCTAGTACAGAAATGAATCAGCTACAATCCATAAAACAAATGATCAGTACAGCATAGAGAAAGTAAACAATTCCCTCAAAATTTAAATTTGAAGTTTAACTGACTTCAA
The DNA here is from genome assembly GCA_038442645.1 of Agave tequilana. NCBI lineage: Eukaryota > Viridiplantae > Streptophyta > Magnoliopsida > Asparagales > Asparagaceae > Agave > Agave tequilana. The sequence goes on from JAVJIF010024229.1 coordinate 10,888, forward strand.
TATGTCAATCATAATGGATCAACAAGTGATTGGCAGAGAAGCAACTATTAATAAACTTGATTTGATGTTTAGCAACAACAATGCAAGTTAAAATTTGAGTAAGGAGAAGCAACCATAATAATTAAACTAATTAATGACAACCAATTTTAAAAAAACAATTAAAAAAGTAAGAAAAGGTCTCAACAACTCAACCATCTTCTTCCTCTTTAGAAATTTTCTTACACTCTTTAGTTCTTCCCTACATCTCTGCAGGAAACAAAATTGAACTATTCAAGACCCTGTTCATTGCGAGTGCACGCTTGTAGTGCCAGCGATCGTTGAATCCAAGAGGGTAGGCCACCATCAACCTGTTGCACGTAGTTATTCTCTCAAAGGGGCTCGATAAATTCTTAAGGACAGTGCCCCACACGCCTCGATCAAAATAGAGATGTTTCTTCCTTCCTGAAAGTTTAATTTAAATAGCCTAGTAGTTATTCATACATTTTTTCCAATATCACAAGGTGAGTTGCGTCTTGTGCCTGATGAGCCGAAACCCGACCTTGATGTGCTTGTCCTTATCGCAACCCAGCTAGACACCACACAGCCACAGTTCAGCAAGCCCTCTGAGAGTTCTCCTTGGTGGGAATAGGGGAGTGAAGAAGTACATGTTGTTTTCAATGCCCTGGTATAGAAATGAATCACCTGCAATCCATCAAACAAATGATCAGCACAGCATAGAGAAAGCAAATAATTCCCCTATAATTTAAATTTGAAGTTTAACCAACTTCAATATATTATTCATAATGGATCAACAAGAGATTGGCAGAGAAGCAAACTAATTAATAAACTTAATTTGTTGTTTAGTAACAACAATGCAAGTCAAAATTTGAGCAAGAATAAGCAACCATAATTATTAAACTAATTAGTGACAACCAATTTGAAAAAAAAACAAAGAAAAAACTAAGAGGAGGTCTCAACAACTCAACATCTTCTTCCTCTTCAGTAATTTTCTTAGACTCTTTAGTTCTTCCCTGCATCTCTGGAGGAAATAAAACCGAGCTGTTCGACGGCCTATGCATTGCGAGAGGACGTTTGCAAGGCCAGTGATTGTTGAATTCTGGAAGGTAGGCTGCCATCAACCTGCTACACCGAGATACTCTCTCAGAGGGGCGCGATCTACTCTTAAGGACAGTGCTTCGCACGCCTCGATCAAATAGAGAATTCCTTCTTGAAAGTTTAATTTAAAAAGCGTAGCAGTAATTCGTACATTTTTTTCCAACATCACAAAGGTGAGTTGCGTCTTGTGCCCGATGAGCAGAGACCCGACCTTGATGTGCCTGTCCTTGCTGCAGCCCAGCCAGACACCGAGCCTGCAGTTCGAGGAGCCCTCAGAGAATTCACCTTGGTGGAATACCGGGGTGTGAAGAAGTACAAGTTGTTCTCAATGCCCTGGAACAGAAATGAATCACCTGCAATCCATCAAACAAATGATCAGTACAGCATATAAAAATCAGATAATTTCCTCAAAATTTAAATTTGAAGTTTAACTGACTTTAATATATCAATCATAATGGATCAACAAGTGATTGGTAGAGAAGCAAACTATTAATAAACTTGATTTGATGTTTAACAACAACAATGCAAGTCATAATTTGAGCAAGAAGAAGCAAACCATAATTATTAAACTAATTAATGATAACTAATTTGAAAAATAAAACAAAGAAAAACTAAGAAAAGGTCACAGCAACTCAACCATCTTCTTCCTCTTTAGAATTTTTTTTTTAAACTCTTATGTTCTTCCCTTTATCTATGGAGGAAAGAAAACCAAGCTGTTCGAGGGCCTGTGCAGTGCGAGTGCATGCTTGCAGGGCCAGCGATCATTAAATCCTGAAAGGTAGGCTACCATCAACCTGCTGCACCGAGATACTGTCTCAGAGGGGCGCGATCTACTCTTAATGACAGTGTTCCGCATGCCTCGGTCAAAATAGAGAAGTAACTTGCTTCTTGAAAATTTATGTTAAATAGCTTAGCAGTAATTCGTACATTTTTTTCCAACATCACAAAGTGAGTTGCGTCTTGTCCCCGATGTGCCGAGACCCGACCTTGATGTGCTTGTCCTTGCCACGGCCCAGCTAGACACCGCAGCTAGCAGTTCGACGGGCCCTCTGAGAGTTCTCCTTGGTGGGATACCAGGAAGTGAAGAAGTATATATTGTTCTCAATGCCCGGGTACAGAAATGAATCACCTGCAATCCTTCAAACACATGATTAGCATAGCATAGAGAAGAAAACAATTCCCTTAAAATTAAAATTTAAAGTTTAACTGACTTCAGTATATCAATCGTAATGGATCAACAAGTGATTGGTAGAGAAGTAAACTAATTAATAAACTTGATTTGATGTTTAGCAACGACAATGCAAGTCAAAATTTTATCAAGGAGAAGCAAATCACAATAATTAAACTAATTAATGACAGCCAATTTAAAAAAAAACAAAGAAAAAAAACTAAGAAAAGGTCTCAACAACTCAACTATCTTCTTCCTCTTCAAAAATTTTCTTAAACTCTTTAGTTCTTCCCTACATCTCTGCAGGAAATAAAATCGAGCTGTTCGAGGGCTTGTGCATTGCGAGTGCACGCTTGCAGGGCCAGCGATCGTTGAATCTTGGAGGGTAGGTTTCCATCAATCTGCTGCACTGAGATACTCTCTCAGAGGGGCGCAATCTATTCTTAAGGACAGTGCTCTGTACGCCTCGATCAAAATAGAGAAGTTTCTTCCTTCTTGAAAGTTTAATTTAAATAGCCTACAAGTAATTCATATATTTTTTCCAACATCACAAAGGTGAGTTGCGTCTTATGCCTGATGAACTGAGACCCGACCTTGATGTGCTTGTCCTTACCGCAGCCTAGCCAGACACCGCAGCCAGCAGTTCGGCGAGCCCTCTGAGAGTTCTCCTTGGTTGGATACCGGGGAGTGAAGAAGTACATGTTGTTCTCAATGCTACATGTTGTTCTAAATGCCCTGCTATAGAAATGATTCTTGATTGCAAAATCAAAGTGATAAGAGAATTTACCGTGCAGCTTTGGGCTAACAGGTCGTGTCCACGAGGAGGAATGTGGTAGAAGTTTTTTGGTGTTTTTGTTAAAGAACAAAGAATTGAAGTCGGTGTCTTTCTTTTAAGTTGAAAAAGAGAATGGAGAGAAGGTAAATGATTAAAAGAAAAATTGCAAATTTTGAGTAGGCTTTGAAAAAGTGATTTAAAAAGATTTGAAAAAGTGATTTGTTGTTTTTAATATAAGAAGAGGACCTGGGCTCACTATCTCACAACTCAATGATGTGTTCTTCTCTTGAAATCTTTAGTGCCTCAACTTTATCATTAACAAAAACATAAGATTGAGTTTAGAAAGTTTTAAGCAAAGTGCATAAGATAGTTTAGAAAAGTTAACTCATTTCTTTAAGAAATCATCTTGAATTGAATGTTAAATCATCAAGTAGTTCAAGTATGAGATAAAAACAAGTTCAAGAGCTATTTTAGAAGAAGTGGAAGTTTAAAAATCCAAACCCATCCTCATGTGCCTTCAAGAACACTTTCAACAAGAAAGGCTTAGTTTAGGCATGCAAATGATTCATTAGGTCTTCTCATCATTACTGTTGGCCTAAAAGCCCATCACTCTAGTTTTGATGATGATTAACTCATGTAGTTATAGTACTAATGATCTTGTGTTTATTTAGTCTCAGATTTGTGATCAAGATCTTAGTAAGTGTTTAGCTTCAACAAAGGATTTAAAGTTGAGTTTTGGAGCTAACACAGTTTGATTCAAGAGCTTGTGCATCAAGACCATATCAAGTACTCAAGAGGAGTCTAGCTCATTTGATTATGTTTGGACCAAGTCAAGAAGGAGAAGAAGACTTCAAGTGAAGACCTTCAAGAGGGACTTGTGTCTAGGTTTGTTTTTGTTAAGATTTTATTTTTAGATAAAATGTAAAGAATAGAATAGTTCGTAGATTGCTCAAGTACATATACACACACACTTTAGATTTATTTGAGTTTTCATAAAAGAACATTTACTTTGGAAAAATACTGGTTTGGTTTTTGGAGTTTCTTATATACATGTGTTTTCAACCAAAACCGATTTAGAGCTTATTGTCAAAAACATAGATATTTCATCATTTATATGTAGTGGCTCATATCCATACACACCATTCTTTAAAAGTGTTTAAATTATCTTGTTTTCTGTATTTGGAGAAGTTTTGGAAAAACCAATTTGGAAAAATGCAGTTTTTATTTTAAGCCAAAATTTCTAAGTTATAAAAATAGTTCAAAATATTTGTAACATGTTTTGATTTTTACTCAAACATGTTTGTATATCAAAGTAGAATACTGAACTTATTTTTGTAGATTTTTTGTGAATTTATGGGATTTTATGGAAGATAAAAGCCAAGTTTTTAAATCCCTAAATCTGTTTTCTGGCCTTCTGCCGGTCAACCGCACGGTCGACCGAGACAGAGGTCGGTCGACTGGCGCGGTCGACCGATGTGCATAGGATGGCCCGGTCGACCACACATTCGACCGCCAGAGAGCTCTGCTCCCTGAAAATGGCCCCGGTTGACCAGGCGGTCGACCGGCAGAGAGCTCTGCTCTCTGTATCCATGCCACGGTCGACTTGCCGGTCGACCGCTGGCACAATGGTCAGAATTCTGACCGTTGGTCGATCGACCAGGCGGTCAATCGATAGGTCACTCTGGCCTGCAAAGGCTAGTTTTTAAGGAGCCTATATATTGGGCTTCCCTTGACCTGTTTTGGTTAAGATTTTTGGAGAGTTTTAAACCTAATTTTTCCCATCTATTTCAGAAGTTTTCTCCACTTATTTGAAAGCAAATATTTCCAATTAATAGGAGAGTTTATCAAGAGTCTTTAAAGTGATTTTCTTAAGTTTTTTCACCATAATTTCCATCCAAGCTTTTCTCACAAACACTTGAGCTTTCCATTGATATATTCATCCTATAGGAGAGTTATTGTGAGAGTGATTTTTTGGTAATCAAGTTATTTAGATCACCAAGTGTTCTATTTCTTGTGTTTGAGGAGGCGGACTTGTGGGTTCACGTGGTTTCGAGTTCTTGTGTGAACTTTTTGTAGAGGTGCGGCCTCAACGAGCTAGTGGGCTTGCGGTGTGTAGTTCTTGCGGGAACGAGTGAAGGGACTAGAGAGTCCAAGAGTTCTAGTGTGAACTCCTTGTAGGTGTTGTGGCACCGAGTGATCCAGTGGGATCGATTTTAGTTGAAATTCTTCATATTATTGAAGGTGGGGACATAGAGCAAGTGTGCTCGAACCTCGAAACAAATCTCACGTGTTTGCGATTACTCTCTCTCTATCTCTCATTTGTGTTTATATCTTGCATGCTATTATTGTCAAATTTATTACTTACATGATATACTTGTGCATACATTGTTATGTGCGTGGGATTGTTTGCTCACACTTGTATTCAACCAAGAGAGCCAAAGCGGCACCTCAATTCTGAAAGTACACCTAGAGGGGCGTGAATAGGTGTACGGCTAATCTAATGAACTAAATGCGAAATTTAAAAACTAATTGCAACATTCTTCGTGTAACCAACGAGTGTAGCCGAATTCCTAGAGAAGGGCTCTGGACTAATTCCTCTTGATTCCTCTGAATAAGAGTTGAGGTGCTATATGAAGCTCTTGTGATTAAACACAAGTGAGGCAGACACACAAACACAACCAAGCATATAAGTATGAATAGGCAATATGAATGATGCAAGGTACAAAGTAGAGAGAGAGAGAGAGACTTAGAGATAATAGATCAAACGCAAACACAAGTAATTTGTTTCGAGATTCGAGCCACTGCTCTACGTCCCCGCCTTCAAACAAAAGGATTTCCATTATCTCGTCCACACAGGACTTCCCACTTAGGGAAACCTCCAATAAGGATTTTGGGCAATACAACAAGGGAGTACACAACTCCTCTCTCTAACCAATAAACCTCTACACTTAGAGGCAATGCACAACCAATACAAACACCACCTCACACAAGAGGGGTAGGCACTAAGCCAAAACAAACCAATATCCTCACACTTAAGGGATTCCAACTCACTAGAGGGAACCAAACACAAATCTCTACCTCTCACTAGAGGGAGCCAATCAACTAATCAACCTCTCACTAGAGGGATAGGGCACAAAGCCAACACTCCAAAATCAATCTCTACACAAGAGCGATAACACAAAGTAGGAGAGTTTACAACTTAGTGATCAAAAGACCACAAACTAATTCTTTTCCCACAAAAACAATGATCCTAATAGATAGGATAGAAGATAAACTCAAGTGTGAAAAACAAAGTATTTTTAACAAAGAAAATCGCTTGGGAAAATCTCCAAATAAAAATAGAATTTTTTTAGACGAAAAACAAATTCCCAAAAGATTATTTCCTTTGAAATAACAAACACTTTAAAAACAAATAGAGAATAGGAATTTGAACCCACAAACTTTTTGCTGAAAACACTTGAGAATATAGAAATTTTTCTCTCTAAAAATCCTTAACAAAACAGCCAAGAGATGGGGTATATATAGGGCCAAAACAGAATTTGCCCGTTGGCTGCAGAAAAGGTTAGAAATGACTTTCCGATCAACCGGCCGGTCGACCGCGCCCAGAACTAGAGAGCAACGACTCTCTGGCCAGTCGACCACCCGATCGACCGGGCCAACCCGAGAGTGGGTTAACTTCAATCGGTCGACTGTTTGGTCGACCGGCCAAGACTCTTGGCCCATGTGCATGTTTTGTGCACATCGGTCGACCGATCAGGTCGACCGACTCTGAGTCCAGTCGACCGGCCCGGTCGACCGCCAGAGCCTGGCAAGGCAATTTTCTGGACTTAAAACTTGAGTTTTTATTATCTAATTAAATCTGATAAAATCGCTAAAAATCTACAAAAATAGTTTTAGTATAATAATTTGATATATAAACATGTGTGAAAAAATTCAACACATATTTCAAACTATTTGAACCATTTTTGTGACTTGAAAAACTTGCCGAAATCAAAATCCGTATTTTCCAAAACTTAGATTTTTGAAATGGAAATCCTATTTTTTCAAAACACATGTAAATACAAAAACATGATATTTAAACAACTTTGAAGCATGTTGTATATGGATATACTCCAATATACATGAAATGTATATATATAAATTTTTTGACTTTAATTCCAAAAATAGGTTTTCTCTAAATACAAAACTCTAAATACATGAATAGGTCATCAAAATAATTTTTTCTAAGAATGTGAAGCATACATGTATATAGATCAAATCTTATATACATTAAACCATTTAAATTTGTTTTGATTCTATCTATTCATGAAAATCAATATTGGTTATACCGAAAACTGAAAACATTAAACATAAAACAAGTGTGTGTGTTGTGAACTTGAGCATATCACACTATCTATCTTTATAATGGATATAAACAAACTATACTAAACAAACAGAAGCCTTCTTGACGAACTCCGTCTTCAAGTCGGCTCGATCCAAACGCGATTCACCGAGCTTGACTCCAATGAGTGCTAGATGTGAACTTTGACGATCGGACTCTTGAATCACCATGTGAAAGCTCCAAAACACCTTTGTTGAAGCTAATCACCTACTAATATCTTGATCAAATATCTGAAACTAAATATCACAAGATTATTTGTAAACATAACTACATGAGTTAATCATCATCAAAACTAGAGTGGAAGGCCTCTGGGCCAACAATCTCCCCCTTTTTGATGATGAAAAAACTCATGAAGTTATATATACATGGTTTAAAGTAAAGCTTCGTAGAAGCCCCCTTAACTCATGCATAGCTATAAACGTAATGATATGACATGAATGCCCATAAACAAGTATGCATAAAACAATGAAATAAACATGCTCTTGATACTAAATTTTAAAATAAATATGTTCTTAATTAATTACTCTTGATACCAACAAATACTAATCGTGGTGCCAAACATGCATACATATAAATCATGCATATAAATACTTCTCCATAAAAACATGCATATAAATACTTCTCCATAAATACATCATGCATATAAATACTTCTCCATAAAAACATGCATATAAATACTTCTCCCCCTTTTTGTCACTCATCAACAAAGTGGTAAACATAAACTTAAAATAATATTTTTCTTCATTTTACCAAAACACAACTCAACAAACAATAATGATGGATATATGCAATATACATTCATGAAGAGAGAGACGTGAAGTTAACTCCCCTACATACATGCATTATATGAAAAAGAGATAACTAAGCCCTAATCACATAACGCATAATATACAACGTATAAAAAGAGTTTTGAAGCTCCTCCTACACACATGTATCACATAAAGAAAAGTGGTCAAGCTTCTCAATATAAGATACACTCAACATGAATCTATATATAAGGAAAATGTTAAGTTCCCCTTTGCATATAAGAAATACAAATCAAAATATTTTTGAGATACCAATTGAAAGTACAAATCAAAAAATTTTTGATACCAAACTATGATACCAATTGAAAATAAACAAAACATTTTGAGATACCAATTGAAAGTATACAAAACATTTTGAGATACCAAAGATACCAATTAAAAAATCTTATAAACATTGATACCAATGAAAATTGAAACATTTTATGTTTTGATACCAAATGAAATTTTCTTAAAAACAATACCAATTGAAATGATACCAATTGAAAGTATTTTAATCATAAGTCATAAAGTGTGGGAGTAGAATACCAATAGGAAATAACATAGATTGAAAGAACCTTGATACCAATTGAAAGAATAAAACATGAATTTTCTCCCTCTTTATGAAATACCAATAAAAATCATGTATAAGCTTGGATAAGAGACCAATACGAAAAATAATGGTCATTAAGAATTAAATCAAGCTTAGCATAACCAAGATTTGTGCTCAACGATATAGAGATATAGTAAGCACAAATAAAATATGTATATATGTATGGAAAATATAAATACCAATAAAAATTGATACTTTTGAAGTCCGAGGCATACATATATAGAAAACCATAAACATGAGTATACAAAAAATTGTCAATTGTGATACCAATTGAAAACATGATGAAGAATAATGTATAACTCATACTTCCTAACCACCCATTTCATGCACATGTTTTAAATAGATTTATCAATAATAAGCATACAAGGCATGGTCACCCAACAAACCGCCCTTAAATGATAGGAGTTTTCAAAAATAAGTTTGAAAATAGTTTAGACAAGTTTGAAAACTCTACCAAATGAAGAATAAGAACTAGTTATATGAAAAATTTGAAAACTAGTACGAAATCCTTCAAGCAGGGAATAAAAGATATTTTTCATGAAATATGAAAATCACTCAACAATTGTCACTCAAAATTAATAAGGCACATATCATACTCATGAAAACAAAGTCATGAGAAAACAAAAGTAAAGTGAGTGTGTAAGAGTTATGTAAACCATATCATTATGAAAATAGGCAATTAAGCTTAAATATGAAATTCTTTAAAACATGGAAACATGAAAATTATTTAATTTTCATTAAAACAAATATATTAACTTCATGGCATATGTTTGTTTAGATGAAACTAGAAGTATACATACATATCCCTAAACACAATTGAGTCCATAATAAAGATTTGCATGAAAACCAAATGACTCAAGGGTATACATGTATATCAAATAGTTTTGGCAAAATTAACATATACATGAAGTTTAACATAAACATGAAAACATGTAAAAAAAATGGCGAATACAAGTCAAAATGTATGAATCATCAAAACAAGGCTATACTAGTACATCTAATGGGTACAAATGAGCATTTAGGCACAAACATATAATAATCTATTTGTAGCTTATTAGTTGTACAAGTATATGTCCAAGTTTTAATGAAAACTTACATCTAACAAGTAATCAAATCATGAATGCATAGAAATCAAAACAAAACTCATTGATCATTATGGTAAATGCACATGGATTAGATCTATGATATGCACAATAGCTAAACAATGGTGAGAACACAAAATGTGGGTCAATATAAACATGAGTGATCTCAAATACTAATCATGTATGTCATAGGACTATTAAACATGGCATATGGTATAATGAATATTAAAACATGACATGCTAAATATGAATGATATGAAAGCATGTAAACATAATGGGAGTTAGAGATCGTTACCAAAACCAAGAAGGTAACTCTCCAAGTCTCCAAAACAAGGTGGTCCTCAATCAAACTCCCCTTGAAAGTGATGCATCCAAATTTGTCTTCTTTTAGGCTTGGAACACATCCACCTCAAGGCACCATCACTCTCACGTCATGTGAGAGCCCACACCTACATCAAATAAAATAGGAGTGAATTTTGGTACCCAAACTCTTTTGGGCAAATGGGGGTTAGCTCCTTTTCTAACCCAAACAAACTTAGTTGCTGAATTTGAATCATGAATCCTATCATAGCAAAATTTAGCAAGGTGACCCTTATGTCCACAATGTGTACAAGTGTACACATGAGCATACATCGTGTTATAAGTGTGTACGTGAGGAGCATGTGTATGCCGTTGGTGTGCATGCATAGATGGAACTTGTTTCTTTCGAAGCATAGATTCCAAACGTTGTGACTCAAAACACATTGGCTCAAAGTGGAGCCCAAGCATTCAATACTCTTCTTAGGCATAGGTATATCATTTTCAATCATGGAATAAGAAGAGGTGCGTGCAATAGGTGAGCTAAGTGGTGAAGCTACACTAGCATGGCAATGTGTCGACAAATCATTTTTCAAAGAAACATTTTTCTTTAAACAATCTTCCAATTCTTGTGAAATCAAATCAATTTTGTTTTTCAAAGAAACATTTTCTTTTAATACAAAATCAGGTCTTAAAGTTAAATCCTCATTTTTCTTTAAAACTATTTCACAATCATTCTTACTTTTCAAAATTTTATTTTCATTAAGTGCAAGTTCAAGTTTAGATTTCAAAGAATCTCTTTCATTAGAAATCTCTACTTTCTCTTGCAAAGTCAATTCAAGCTTTGAAATCAAATCTTTATTTTCTTTGTTAAGTCCTAGACTTTTCTTTTTCAAACGATTATATTTTTCAAGCAATTTTTCACAAACAATGGATAATTCTTCATTTAGAGCATTGGCATCAACATAATCATTACTAGAAGAACTAGCATCATCGTCATTTAATTGAGATTCCAAATATACCTTAAGGGAGTCATTTCCTTGGACCATATAGCAACGTTGTTCAGATCTCCACTAGATTCCTTCTCTATAATGGTTGGCGTTTGAAGCTTGGAGTAAGTCAACGTGTTCCACACTGCAAAGGCGGAATCATAGTTAAAAACTAAGCATAAATATTCTTTAGTTAGTGTGCTTCTAAGTGCCTCAAGGGCTTGTGCATTGGCCTCTATATGCTTGCTATTACCAAGATAGGATTTCTTGGTAGCGGCAAGAAAAACATGCAAGCCTAGGTTTTTAAGTACATGGACATCCTAGCCGTCCAAACCTCAATGTTGGAAGTGTCATACATAGGTGGGGTCATATAGTCCATGAGTGTGTGTAAACAATAAAAGTATGTAAATGCAAATGACTAGATTAGCTAAACTAAGATCACACTCCTAGGTGGTTAAACCTAATTATCAGGAGCGTAGCCTCTAATACCATTTGAAAGTACACCTAGAGGGGGCTGAATAGGTGTACAGCTAATCTAATGAACTAAATGCGAAATTTAAAAACTAATTGCAACACACTTCGTGTAACCAATGAGTGTAGCCGAATTCCTGATGAAGGACTCTGGACTAACTCCTCTTGATTCCTCTGAATAAGCGTTGAGGTGCTATATGAAGCTCTCATGGTTAAACACAAGTGAGGCACACACACAAATACAACCAAGCATATAAATATGAATAGGCAATATGAATGATGCAAGGCACAAAGTAAAGAGAGAGAGTTAGAGATAATAGATCAAATGTAAACACAAGTAATTTGTTTCAATGTTTGAGCCACTGCTCTACGTCCCCGCCTTCACACAGAAGGATTTCCACTATCTCATCCGCACAGGACTTCCCACACAGGGAAACCTCCAATGAGGATTTTGGGCAATACAGAAAGGGAGTACACAACTCCTCTCTCTAACCAATAAAACCTTTACACTTAGAGGAAATGCATAACTAATACAAACACCACCTCACACAAAAGGGGTAGGCACTACGCCAATACAAACCAATCACCTCACACTTGAGGGATTCCAACACAACTCCACCTCTCACAAGAGGGAGCTAAACATAATCTCCATCTCTCACTAGAGGGAGCCAAACATAAATCTCCACCTCTTACTAGAGGGAGCCAATCAACCAATCAATCTCTCACTAGAGGGATAGGGCACAAAGCCACCACTCTAAAATCCACCTCTACGCAAGCGGGATAACACAAAGTAGGAGGGTTTACAACTTAGTGATTAAAAGATCACAAACCAATTCTTTTCCCACAAAAACAATGATCCTAATAGATAGGATAGAAGATAAGCTCAAGTGTGGAAAACTAAGTGTTTTTAACAAAGAAAATCACTTGGGAAAATCTCCAAATAGATATAGAATTTTTTAGACCAAAAACAAATTTCCAAAGACTATTTTCTTTGAAATAACAAATACTTTAAAAACAAATAGAGAATAAGAATTTGAACCCACAAACTATTGCTGAAAACACTTGAGAATATAGAAATTTTTCTCTCTAAAAATCCTTAACAAAACAGCCAAGAGATGGGTATATATAGGGCCAAAATAGAATTTGCTCGTTGGCTGCAGAAAAGGTCAGCATGACCTTCCGATCGACGGCCGGTCCACCGGCCAACGATTAAAAAATTAACCGTTGAGCCTGTCGATCGATCGCCTGGTCGATCGCGCCCAGAACCAGAGAGCAACGGCTCTCTGGTCAGTCGACTGCCCGGTCAACCGGACCAACTTGAGAGTGGGTTGACTTCAGTCGGTTGACCGCTCAGTCGACCTGCCAAGACTCTTGGCCTACGTGCACGTTTTGTGCACATCGGTCGACCGGTCCGGTCGGCTGACTCTGGGTCCGGTCGACCGCCAGAGCCTGGCAAGGCAATTTTTAGGACTTAAAACTTGGGTTTTTATTATCTAATTAAATCGCATAAAATCTCTAAAACTCCACAAAAATAGTTTCAGTATAATACTTTGATATATAAACATGTGTGAAAAAATTCAACACATATTTCAAACTATTTGAACCATTTTTGTGACTTGGAAAATTTGCTGAAAACTAAAATCCGTATTTTTCAAAACTTAGATTTTTGAAATGGAAATCTGATTTTTTCAAAACACATGTAAATACAAAAACATGATATTTAAACAACTTTGAAGCATGTTGTATATGGATATACTCTAATATACATGAAATGTATATATATCAATGTTTTTGACTTTAATTCCAAAAATAGGTTTTGTCTAAATACAAAACTCTAAATACATGAATAGGTCATCAAAATTAGTTTTTCTAAGAATGTGAAGCATACATATATATAGATCAAATCTAATATACATTAAACCATTTAACTTGTTTTGATTCTATCTATTCGTGAAAACCAATATCGGTTAAACCGAAAACCGAAAACATGAAACATAAAACAAGTGTATTTGTTGTGAACTTGAGCATATCACAATATCTATCTTTACAATGGAACTAAACAAACTATACTAAATAAACCGAAGCCTTCTTGTTGAACTCCGTCTTCAAATCGGCTCGATCTAAACGCGATTCACCGAGCTTGACTCCAACGACTGCTCGATGTGAACTTTGACGCTCGGGCTCTTGAATCACCATGTGAAAGCTCCAAAACACCTTTGTTAAAGCTAATCACCTACTAATATCTCGATCAAATATTTGAAACTAAATATCACAAGATTATTAGTAAACATAACTACATGAGTTAAGCATCATCAAAACTAAAGTGGAAGGCCTCTGGGCCAACAATTCAGAGGAATCAAGAGGAGTTAGTCCAGAGCCCTTCACCGGGAATTCAGCTACACTCGTTGATAAGTGTGTTGCAATTAGTTTTTAAATTCAGCATTTAGTTCATTAGATTAGCCGTACACCAATTCACCCCCTCTAGGTGTACTTTCAAACTCTTATTTAGAGAAATCTTGAGGAGATAGTCCAGAGCCCTTCACGGAAAATTCGGCTACACTTTTGTGTTATACTTGGTATCTTTAGCTTAAAAATTTGTAGTTTACATAAATAGTTTTAATTTCGCATTATTTAGCCATTAGTTAGCTAGTCACCTATTCACTCCCCTCTAGGTGATTTCAATAACCATTCAAAAAGAAGAGGGTTCGGAGAGAGGAATAATAGTGAGCCCAAAAAATGAAATTAGCAACTCATAGAATACGAAAAACAATGCAAGTAAATGAAGCAAGACATACCATGAATTGGAGTGGTAGAAGAGAAAACTTGATCCTTTTATTGAGGTCACTTCAATCTTCAGATTACAATCACTCAATTCCTCTCTCAAACTGCCATTTGATCTGAACTACAAATTACAAAACAGAGTTACAACTTCTATACTATCTAACAAAGAGCCTAAAACCTTAAAGAATATATAAAAATTCTAATCCTAGTCTTCGCTCCTTTTTCAGTACAAATCCCTACCTTTCATAGGCAAAAAACCAGAGAGAAAGGAGTGAGGAGATAAATGGAGCAAACGCTCCCCTTATCACCGCCAACAAGCTGCGGATCAGTGGCTTAGGTCGCGGATCTGTGGCTAGGATGTGGCCAAGTGGCCACATCCTGGTGGAACGACGGTTGGCGTGGACTTGAGCTCCCTTTTGTCTTGTTGGATTCACTGTTGCAGCCCCCAGATTTGACCAAATAATTTTTGATTTGTTGGCTTCAACCACTTAATTGGAAAGATTCATTTCAATCCGTTTTCAACCTCTCTGATTTAGCAAGATCTGCCCTGATTTCTTGATTTCAAATTTATTTTGAATTAAATTAGAATTTGATGGGCTTTTGGGCTCGTTTCTCTTTCTTATCCTTTAGCAATGAGCCTGTATTATATAAAGAAAAATAGGACTTATTAATATAATTTATTTAGGTAATAAGTATCATAATGTGATAATATGTATGTAATATATGTGACCGATCACACCCCACACTTATCTTTTTCTCGCCCTTGAGCAAAACATCAAAACTAATTCTAATCAATTATTAGACCACTTTCGCAAGTCACTCAATTGCACTGAGCATGTGCAACAAACCGTTAAACCTCTAGGTTACCCCTAGAGGATGAGTTTTATCTCATGAGGGTTTTCAGTGGATTGCATCCACAAAATTCATAACGAAAGAGATAAAGCGTTAGTATTGTCAAAAAGCATTTTGAAAAGAAAAAATATTTGAAGTATATTTGTGAGCGTTTAAGTAATTTATAAGTTATAGGAATATCAAAGTTTTCATTCCTAAACTTAGTCTCTATACAAAAATATGTCATCAATTAAAGTAGGAGTCAAATTGTATTTCTCATCTAGTCTATTACTTTACCCTGAGTCATTTGCACCATCGTGACTGTGAAGTTTGATTAAGGGTTCTTTAACGTTAACTCCTATGCCTTATTTATATTTATTTTTGGTGGTATTTATTTCTCAATTCCATTAGGCTTTCTAATCTGCCCATGTAACAAGCCTTTAGTCAGTGACACCCAAACCGGATGGTTTTAAGGCACCAGGTGAGAAAACACCCCTAGAGGACTTAAACACTCGAGCAGACAAGGCCACGAAACTAAGGATTTTTATTTATAAAATGTACCCCTTTAAGGCGTGAATACTTATGCTTCATGAGGCACAAATACCCAGCTTAATCAGAGGATTTATACATATTTTTTTTTCAAACTTATCTAATTATCTTTTTCATAAATACCAAGGCTTGCTTAGGCCAAAGCACCTAGCTAATCAATAATTAGATTTTTCTTAATTTTTTATGCATATATTTTTTTTTCTTTTTTCTTATAAGGCATAAGAGTCTTTGTATTTGAACCCTAAGTGTGTAAGTGTATAGAGTGTGCATATTTCATCAAGGTAAAAATCAAGACTAAATCACTTTCACAAATATTCTTCCTAACCCTAAAAATCAAACAAGTCATCATATTTTGACCAAGTGTAAGAAATCCTAATTATGATTTTCCTATTTCTTAATATTGACTTAATTTCTTACAAAAATATATCAAAATATTGTTCTTACCTTTCAAAAAAAATTTATAGTTATATTTTTTTTCTTTGTTTTCTTCTCTTTTTTTTTTTAGTTTTTTATATTAGCCATGTTAGAGCCCTCCTCCACACTTATCTCATGCATTGTCCCCAATTATGAAAGAAATGTATAGATGCATGAAATGAAATGTAAAAGAGATGCATATATTATATAAAAATATGTACAACATCAAGTTTCTCCCACACCTAGATCTTTTCCGGTCTCATCCCTCTAGCTCTCTTCCCATTATTCCAATGGGTCCTCTTTATAGGGTGCAGTGGGGAGGCCAATTTTTTGTCATTTTAGTTCTCTTCCTTCCTATTCTTACCTTCTTTAGGTTTTTCTTTCTCATATTTCTATATTTATTATTCAAAAATTGATCACCGCCGCACTTCTCAGTTGGAACTTCCTCACTATGAATGTCTAGAAATTCTAACTCATTTCCATATATCTCCTTAAAACTTAGGTCAACACTTTCCCCTTGAGATGTGTAATTAACTAAAAGATCTCTAGTTGGTTCATCCAAACACATGAGTTCTTCTTCGAAGAGGTTTTCAAAGAGTATATCAATCAAAGGTTCTTGAATTATATTCTCATGCGATATATTATTGGTTGGCTCATAGAAAGTGAAGATATTTAGATCAAATTGTCCTTTTTTAAAGGGTACTCTAAAATTAGGATCTCTGACATATGCCTTCTCATTAAGATAATCGTATTCATTCTTAAATAATTCATTAAGAAATAGCGACTCATTCTCTATGCCTTCACTTTCTTCATCACAATTGTCTTCATTAAAGTTTACCTCAAAGTTTGGTCTCTTATCTTATAAGGTTGCTTTTCTAGGTTGAAAACATTGACTTCTCTAGTCATGTCCCCAAAGGTTAATCTCATAGACCCATTCCTACAATTAATAATAGCATTAGCAGTAGTAAGGAATGGGCGCCCTAGAATAACAGCAGTTTGAGCCCTAGGATTGGACATAGGTTGTGTCTCAAGAACTATGAAATCAACTGGGTAGATAAATATCCCAATCCAGATAAGGACATCATTAATTTTTCCCTTTGGAACTTTCACAGAATGGTTTGGCCAGTTGGATTGTGACTCGAGTTGGACTAAGATCGCCGAACCCGAGTTTTTGATAAACTGAGAATGGAAGCAGGTTGATACTTGCTCCCAAGTCAAGAAGTGCATGACTAATTTTGGCTTGTCCTATAATATAGGTAATGGTGGGGCAACCTGGATCCTTATACTTGACAAGGATCGAACCCGATAGTAGCTCACTAATGTTAGTGACTAAGAAGACTTTCTGGGGTACATTAGTCTCTCATCTTGGTGCACATGTCCTTAAGAAGTTTTGCATAGGATGGGACTTGTTGGATAGCATCAAGGAGTGGCACATTTATTTTCACTTGATTGAAGATCTCAATTATTTTATCCATGTGTGGATTCTGCTTGATTTTCTTTAACCTATTCGAAAATTTTACTATAGGCTTGTACACCTGACTGGTTGACTTATCTGTTTCAGATTCGTTAGATTTAGAAGGATTGGGACTAGATGAGGTGGAAGCTAGAGTGTGATTGTGCTCACTGGGATTGGGTGGTGTTGACAATTGGTTATCAACTTTCTTTCCCGACCTCAATGTATGAACAACATTACATTGATTTAATGATTGATCCTCAGCCAAATGAGCTTGTTGAGAATTCCTAAGATTCATAATTGGTTGACTGGGCAAGGTACCATTTTGCCTCTCATTCTGTGGATTGGCTAATTGGCTTATTTAACCCTCTAGCCTCTGTATGGTTTGCAAAAGGGAATCTTAGTTCTTCATGCACCTTTCCATATTTCTGTCGAAGTCAATAATTCTCCTTTCAAGCTGAGGATCTGAAAAGAGGGTTGTGGAGCTTGGTTGGGAAAATTTTGTTGATAATTTGAAAAATTGTTGGGAGAATTGTGAGGGTGATTTGGAAAGTTGTGTTGATGATTGGAAGAATTATTGGAATTATGGAAGTGACATGCAAGGTTTGACCGTGGGTGGTCATTATTTTATTGGCTCCATGAGAAATTTTGGTGATTTCTCCAGCCAGGATTGTACGTTGGAGTGTAAGGATCATTGTTCGACCTTGAAGAGGCCACATTCATCGGTCTGGAAAGTGTTGTTGAGCCTGAAATATAGGACACTCCTCAAATACAAGATTCGAGGCCGAGAGTAAGTACAACCCGGAGTTGAAAATTGGTGTGGGCTGACTTGATTGACTGGACTTGGTTCCTTAGTTTCTAAAACTTCAAGTCTTCTCGCTAGGTTAGCTAACTTAGCCTCGTTAGCTATGGATGATTCAATAGAATGGAGACCTCCTATTGAAGAGATAGAGTTTGGATTCCTAGAGCTTTCACTAGTAGGTTCCTAGTGGATGGTCTTTTCAGCTAGATTCTCACATAATTCCCACCTTCATGCTCATCCTTCTACAAGAATCCCTCTTGGCACATGCTTTCTAAGAGGGTCTTGGTTGAGTAGATTAAACCATCATAAAGACTTTGGCATTGTCGCCATTTCTCTATTCCATGATGAGGACATTGGACAAAGAGTCTTTGAAACGTTTAAAGTACCTCCAAAACAGTTCACTAGGTTCTTGCTTAACTGCATGATGTTTTTCCTAAAGAGAGCGGTCTTGTGAATTGGATAGAATTTCTTCAAGAAGACCTTGATGAAACTATCCCAGGACGTGATAGAGCCGTCCGCTAAGCTATAGAGCCATTTCTTGGCTAAGTCCTTAAGAGCAAATGGGACAAATCTCAACCTAATAGCATCATCTGCAAGGTGTGAGATTTTCATCATTAAGCTTACTTCCTCAAATTCTCTTATGAAGAAATAAGTATCTTCGGACTATAAGCCATGGAACTTAGGGAGTGTATTGATGAACTGTGGCTTAAGCTTAAAGTTGTGTTCACTAACCGATGGAAGTTGGACGCAGGATGGAAGTGAGGTTCTAATGGGATAGAACCTATCCTACAAAGATGCTGGTTGAGCCATAACCGAATCTGGTCTTCGTTCGAACTTGGGTGATGATGTGTTTCTAGTTAACCTAGATGAATTAGGGTCTATTAACCACACTTGCATACACAAATACAATCACAAACAAGTTCACCAATAGTCAAGAAGAGAAAACAAGCAAGCCTAGTCTAAGGTAACCTTGACCTAGATAACTCCTAACTGGTGATTGTCCACAGGAGGTATAATGTGGACTTTGACCATAAGCTAATCAGCCAGGTCAGGGCAAGATTGGTGGGAGGTATCCGCGCAAAAGTGACAGGCCTAATTAAGCCAAACCACCAGCCTTCGGGGTTTCACCCCCTCAATCCCTTTCCTAGGCACTGATTTGGCAGGAGTCAAATTCTAATACCTTCCCCCTTAGGATAATCTCCTAGTGAGTCTGAGATGTCCCTAAAGCCAACGTCTATCATATTTTACTTAGGCTTAGGTTGTGCGTGCTTGGAGATGGTTTGTGGGCTAAGGAAGGTAGTGACTTCCCCACCTTATCTTGATTTGGTTTTGCCTTTAGAATTTATTGTGCAAAGTGTGCAAGATATAGAAAAGTAGCATTCAAAAGCAAATCACCCAAGAATGTTTCCTAAACTATATGCTATGCATACATACCTTGTTTCCAGCTATCTTCAACAGTAATTATAAAATAAACATAATTAGGCAAATGCCTAGAATGCAAGTCTAAACGTTTTTTAAGCAATTAACAATCACTCATATTATTGTTGGATTAAAACATAGATTTTGAATATCAGATATAGCAAGAATAATAACACAAAAAACTTTATTTTTGCAAGCAATATGTCCTGCAAAAAGAGCTTTTAGTAGTCTAAAAATTTTCAAACTTGCGCTGTAATTTCTTGAAATTCTGTTTCCTACTTTCGAGAGTAGGGGCACAGAATATCAAGTCTTCTCCTACAAATCTTAAGTGCTAAATCTGAATCTCGACGTTCCTGTAACATGACACCAAACTTGTTAAAAAATAAATACACCATTCCCTCCACGGCAACGGCGCCAAAATTTGATTACAAAATCAAAGTGATAAGAGAGAATTACCATGTAGCTTTCGGCTAACGGGTTGTGTCCACGTGGAAGAATGTGATAGAAGCTTTTCTGTGTTTTTGTTAAGTAACAAAGAATTGAAGTTGTTGTCTTTCTTTTAAGTTGAAAAAGAGAATGGAGAGAAGAGAAATGATTAAAAGAAAAATTGCAAATTTGGAGGAGGCTTTGGAAAAAGTTATTTAAAAAGCTTTGAAAAGTGGTTTGTTGTTTTTAATATATGAAAAAGTGGTTTGTTGCCTTGAAAATTGCCATTAGCCCGATATTTTGATGATAACAAATCATATTTAGTTATGTTTTTTAACAATCTTGTTTAAAAGAGTTTCAGGTTTAAAACAAATTGATTTGACGGCTCCACATCAAGACTCACAATTTGGAAGTTGCTAAAGATTTGGATTCCCAAGCCTTGCATGGTAGAAAAGCTTCGGGATCAAACATAGAAGAAAGATTCAAGATTTGTAATTTACTTTTTATTTTTAGATATTTTGTCAAAACCTAAATGATAGAGGTAGAATACTGGGATTATCACTCACACACACTTAGTATTGCTTCATGGCTTTAAAATATTTTCATATCAAAATTTATAACTTAGTTTTTAGAAATACCATGTTTGGAAAATTAGTTTTAGAAAAAACCATTTTTCCATTTTATCAAAAGTATTTTTGATCAAATAAAGTTTTAAACTTGTTTGGGTGATGATCGATGATCACACTCTAAGTTTTATAAGTCCTAAAACCTTGTTTATAAATCCTTATCCAAAAATGTTTTTAAACAAAATATCCTTTTCCTTTAGCAGACTCTGTAAAACAGATCTGACAGAGTCTGGTCGACCGACCTAGTTGACCGACGTGCACGGCTGTGCATGTGTGCACGTCGGCCGACCGCCCGGTCGTCCAGAATCAATGTCAGTGCTCTGTGTATATTTCAGACGACCGGATCGGTCGACTGTAAGAGAGTTTCACTCTCAAGCAGAGCTGCAGTCGACCCGACAGTCGACCGTCCTTCCCCAACTGTTTGATTTTTGACCGTTGGTGGTGACCGGCCCGGTCGACCGGTAGCTGTCAGAAAGTCTAACAGATTCCAACAGCTCTATTTTTCTGACAGATTTTTGTTGGGATCTCACCCCAACGACTCTTTTGAGCTGAATACCTTGTTTTTCTTCCACTATAAATAGTGGGTCACTTCAACATGATTAGATACAAGATTTGACAAGAGTTTTTAAGCAAGAAAAATATTTTCAAGCTAAAACTTTAGTTTTTCTTTTTAGAAAAATTTTCTCTCTAAAGCCAAAAATTCCTAACACATTTTTGAAGCAATCCTCTACTTCTATCTAGTCTTTTTGCACTACACAATCCCAAGTATCATCTCCTTCATATTGGTTATAGGATTGTGCAAAGTGAGCCTTTTGATCAAGTTTTCTTCATTTGAGAAGTTGTAGAGGCATCGGCCTCAAGCGAGTGAGTGTGCTTCAAAGTGTTGTAGCGATACCGAGAGATAGGACAAGTGTGTCCTTGTATTGAGGATCCAGTGGGATCATCAATAGTGGAAATCTTTCAAGTGTGAAGGCGGGGACGTAGAGCGTGGCTCGAATCTCGGAAACATTTCTTTGTGTTTGCGTTTGCTCAAATTTCTCTAAACTCTATCTCTCCTTATTACTTGCATTGCTTATTGCTTACTATCTTGCAAGTGTTTTTAATTTGAGCTTATTGATTTAAGTAGATTTAAATTCCACATAATTGTCATATTTTATAGCCATCACCTATTCACCCCCCTCTAGGTGATTTCAAAGTAAAGGTTTAAGAGTCGAGATTGGTTCAGGAGGTGGGTCCAAATCAAGAAGTTGAAACTGAAGTCAACATTCATTTTCCCAAAATGGAATGTGACTTAATATTGGTGATTCAAGTTAAAGAATGACAAGTGCGGGAATCAAAACTGACTCTAAAATATTGCTCAAGTCGGGTAATAAAATAAGACTCAATATTGATTCGGGAATTTGAAGTGGATCACAAAATTGAGAATCTAGGTCACATTTCTCATTGAGTTCAATTTCATAAAAATGAGAACTTGCCAATTTGTCAATGAGACTTTCAAATGTATGAAATTGGTCAAGATTAATATGATGATCATCAAAGATGGGTGATTGAATTTCATTATGAATTGGCACCAGATCCAATATTGACTCGAAAAAAAATTAGAATCAGATGAAGACACCAGAGTCATAATTGAATCAGGAAGTAGAATTGAATCACTAAGTTGAGGTTCATGATCATATTCATTCTCAAGTTCAATTTCATGAGAGGGATAACTTGCCAAAGTGTCAATGTCAATTTCAAAATTTAGAGTTTGGGCAAGTTCAAATGATTGTGCTAAAATGGAACCTTGTTTTCCAAAACAACATGACTCTTCGGCTCTAACAGAATAGTTAGCAACATCAGAAATGGTCAAATGGTGAGAACGTAGAGTTTGGACCATCATATCTATGTCATGCTTAGGAGCGTTGTGAGCTTGAGTCATGGCTTCAAGCATATTTTCATAATAGATTGGTTCATCATTTTGTTGCGATTGGTCTTGAAAAGATGAAGTGTTGTTTTGAAATTAGTGGTGAAATTGTGAGTCCAACAGATTTTGTGATTATTGTTTGGACTCACGCATAATCATTTTCAAATTGATGGTTTTCCATTTTGTACTGGTGGAACTGAGTATGAATCTTGGAAATATTGTGGACAAGATAGATAAGGAAGACAAGTTGGTTGAAAATTAGACTCGAGGGAGGGGAGTCCCCATTGGCTTTGTAAAGAGTTGAAATTATTCTGGAAATTATGGTCATAAAATTGGGGGCATGGAGATAAGACCAATCCAGCACTATGTTGGTTAAAGTTATGATACGCCGGGTTGGTAATATCTGAAAAGGAGGTTGGTGTGTAATATGGATTACCATTAAAATTGAAAAAATTGTTATTATAAGCCATATCACAAAGAAATGTTAAACAAAAAAATGAGCAAATAAAAAAAATCTAAACTAAGTTAGGGTAGACCTTTGACCTAGACGACTTCTAACTGGTTAGACTATCCATAAGAGGTATATTGCAGACTTTGACCACAAGAAAATCAGCCAGGTCAAGGTAAGATTGGTGGGAGGTGTCCGCACAAAAGTGACGGGCCTAATTAAGCCAAACCACCAGCCTTCGAGGTTTCGCCCCTCAATCCCTTTCCTTAGACACTGATTTGGTAGGAGTAAAATTCTAACACCTTCCCCCTTAGGATAATCTCCTAATTGAGTCCAAGATGTCCCTAGGGCCAACGTCTACTCAGTTTTAGTTACGCTTGGGTTAGTAAGTGAGGAGATTGTTTACGGGCTAAAGGAGGGCAATGACTTCCCTCTTTATCTTGTTTATAGGACAAGCCCTTAAGATTGATTGTGCAAGATGTGCAGGATAAAGAAAGTAACATTCAATAAGCAAATAATGACTCAAGAATGTTTCCTAAACTATATGTCATGCAAACGTACCTTTTACTCCAGCACTCTTCAAAAGTAATGTAAAATGTAAATGAATTAGATACGTGCCAAATGCAAAGTCTAAACCATTTTTAGCATTTAAGAATATCATTTTACTATTGAGGTTAGAAAGTAAATATATTAAGACAAATAAGGAAATAGATAGCTACAAATATTAAACTTTACACTACAGCCAACCTATAAAATACAGGTTAGTAGTTCATTCAGATTACCACAGGAATGAAGCAAATCTAAGAGCTTCGTGGCTCTGCTTTCTTAAGCAAAGTCCAAGACCACTTATATGTCTACTGTAGAAAAAATTCCTTATTGTTAAATCTATACACCAAAAACAAAGAAGAAGGTTAACAAAAATGTAAACTTTAAAGAGAGTTACTTACCGTCCCTCCCCGACAACGGCGCCAAAATTTGGTTGATGTTTACTTGCACAAGAATATAGAATTTCAGAATTTTAACAATAGAATGTGCAAGTACTATGCTCAATTTTACTGCTATAGCAAGTGGCTATGCGGGTCATGATCTACAAGAAGGACTAGCGATGGAAGCTTTTTTAGTAAGTTCTCTTTTTTAGGTTACAAAGAATGGTTAAAGTTCTTCTTTTAGTTCTTAAAAGGAAAATAAAAAGAGTTAAAGTTAAGTTAGGAAGAATGTGGTAGATTGAGAAGAGGGAGAAACTAGAAATGGATATGTAAAAAGAAATTGAAAAAGAGTGATAAAAGAAGTGGTAGATTGTGGTGTTGATAATTTACACTAAAATTAAAGAAAAGAAACTAAAACCTAAAAAACATACTTACCTCTTCGGCGCCTACGTACCTTTTACCCATATCAATGATGTACCTTTACTTGAAGGCGAGCGAAGCATGGCAGATGAGATCTTCCCCATTCTCGATTTAAACTATAAAATGAAGGGGCAAACTATATTACTATAGAAATGGATATCCATCACTATAAGCCATCAACGACACTTGCAAGGACAAGGCAACTTTGAGGCTATCGGTTTCATTTGGATCCACAAACACAAAAGAGGAAAGCGAACAAAACAAGAATAGAAAGAAAAGAAAACCTCGATTCGATTCAAATAATAATGGAAGAAAAGATCACTTACACCGGTGTCACCTTCAGTACAAACTTGCTGTCATTCCTCCATGAAAGTCTCCTCTCCTCTCAGTTACATAAATAAAACGAAAATTGCATGAAAGAATACTAAAAACCTAAGTTACAAATTATAAATTAGCCTAAGTTCTACTCTCAGTTTGGCCGTTCTCTCTTTGTCTTTGAGATTGCAGGTATTTATAAGAAATGCAGAGGGTAGAGGAGTATAAAGATAAGAGAAGTTGACTATTTCTGAATTTGAATCCTCCCTTTATCTCCAAACATGATTTGATATGGATATTCAGTTCTAATCTGTAGCTTATTGGCGTATTTTTGCTAAATATAGCTTATCAAATGACAGAATTAGAAATAATAATTAACTTAAGAGTTGTAGCCCTTTACGTCCTATTTTTGGATCATCTTGAATCATCAGATTTGAGTTCTAGTAGCAAAAGTTATGATTCAAATACTAAAATATATCCAGCCAGAATCTGAGTCAAAATTACTTCAACTCATCTGTTGATCTTCTCTCTATCCATTTATCTCTTTTGATTTAGACTCTGTAGTTGACGTTATCCTCGGTTGGTCTTTAGCTTTAACTGATTGATTCACCAAAATTGAATTTAACTAACTAGATTTGGGATCATCCTCCTCTAACCAAATAGATCTAGTTAAATCTGAATTTAACTGATATTTATTTGATTTTATCCTCTTTCTCCCCATGATTATCTTCTACAAAATAAACATTTAAGAGAAGAAATTTAGCAGATTTATTACATGATAAATGTGGATATATAATAAAGAATAATGTAATAAATGTGTGCAATCAGTTACCTTAGACTAGGCCTGGTTGATTACTCTTGTTGACTATTGGTAAACTTGTTTGTGATTGTGTTAGTGTATGCAAGTGTGGTTAAGAGATCCTAATTCATCTAGGTTGACTAGAACACATCACCACCCAACTTTGAACCAAGACCAGATCCGATTATGGTTCAACTAACATCTTTGCAGGATAGGTTCTTTCCCATTAGAACCTCACTCTCATCTTTCATCCATGTCACGCCCCGCTTCCCAAAATACGGAATGCAGGTACGTGATGTTGGCTAGCTGATACTCATGAAGAGTGAAATCTCTTCCTTGAGTACCTTGGGCTGTCAATAACAAGCAGAATAGCACACATATATGCACATACAACCAAGCACGGGATAAAATCACATATATGAAAAACTGAATCATAAAAATATCATCCACTATATCTGAATAAAACAAGTCAAGAAGAAAACTGAACTCACCGGAGAACAGCGAACCAGAATATGATCTACGAACAACTCTTTATACCAGCTTCCTGATCTAAATACTGAAAAATAATATAAAGGTCTGTCAGAAGCGGACTAGCAAGAGTACACAAACAGGAAGGAGAGAATATGAAAATATAGTAACAGTAAGTAGGAAATAAGAACAATATGTATGAAAATATCAAGAACTGAATGTAATAACAGTAACAGGAATAATCAAGAGATAGATCATGTACAATAAGATCATGCATGCATGGTCTGACATGTATATATAATGACATGAGACGTCCTGGACAAGTAACTATCGTGTAACACAATCATAAGATCACAAGAACTAAAGATCACAAGATAAAATAATATGGTATGTCTAGGAATGTAATGTAGTCAAGATAATGCAAGTCACATGAGTCTCAAATGTCAGTATCTTGAAAATACATGTTAGGAAACAGATCACTAAGGCAACACAAGATATGATGCAAGTGCATATGTCTATCTTGTTTTATTATCCTAACTAATGCAACCATCCTGTGCCCTATCTCACAGGACAACTGCATATCAAACAAGTGATGTGTTAGTGGATCCTGATAGCAGGGAGAAATAATTCATTGTACTTAGGTATCATGTAACATGTAATAATAGGAGCGCGCATAAATAACAAGATCACGTGTGGCATCCAAACCCACAATGGGTCGCCCTTCCAAGCACACCTCCCTGGATTTCCCTGCTACAGTCTCCCCAATAACCCAGCTTGATTAATTTTATTAATTAAATGCAAATGCAAACAGTGTGTTACTCAGAGTTACAAGATCATGAATCGGTACCAAGAATATCAGCATTAGATGGTGAACACAATGTGTATCAAAATCATGGGACGATGTAGATAGTGACAATATCAAGTGATAAATATATATTTGAGCAAGTGATACCAAATACATGCAAAGTAGTGCAAGTGATGACAGTATCATGTAAAACAAAGGCCATAATAAGTCAATCTTGATCATATGTCCATAATCCAACAAGTATCCTCGAATAATTTTTCAGAATATAATGGTCAATTTTCTTGATTATTTTCAGTAATATCAGGATCACAATATCAATCGATATTCAATCTTTAACTATCAATCTTTCTTCATTATTATCCAGTTAATCTCAAGATCCAGATCATAGTATTTGTCATGATCAATGTAAATTTCACGTCAATAAATTAGTCTACCACATACAAGCAATCATGCAACTTTAAGTTGAATGTAGTTTGTACAGGAATGAGATGAGAATACGATATGTAAGGCAATGTAACATGATCACAAGACGGTACAGATAATAATATCAAGAATACAAGAATAATTAGTCATATAACGGAAGAGAAAAGTTGATATGTAAATATGATCACAGGATAGTATTGACGATCATGCGATATGATAACCATGATTCATAATTAAGAGGTAGAATTAAGATCAAGATGAAAGTTAACGAGAGGAGAATCGTGTATAGTTGCCTGATGTCGTTGGAGTCTGAATTCTCGTAACTGCAACAGGCTCTGGGTAAAATTCGCGGCCTAAATATTACGTGAATTAATTAGAGACTTAACATATTCTTATTCAGTGATAAGTTAAATAAGAAAGTAATTTTTACTATTTATTATAATTTTGGTTGATTAATATTTTCAAATAATTCAATTTCTTAATTTATAGCAACTGTTTAAAAATATATTTTCATGATAATATATATGCATAGAATAATAAATTGATGTATAATATTTATATATTACTGAATTATGAATTTCACATTATTTTGTGCTATTTAGAAATTTATTGGTCTTTTTTAAATAAAATATCATTGAATAGTAATTACAAAAATATTTAATTTCATGTTATTTTAAGTGACATTACATCAAAATAATTTTATAGAGATTCAAATTTAGTTTGTGATTTTCTGGAATTTACTGTGAATTTTCTGGAATTTTTTGAATTAAAATAATTAAAAAGCTTAACGGGTCTGTTACTACAGTAATGGGTTTGGGTCTGGTTCTGCTACAGTAGATGCTGCTATTGTTTTCTACTTATTTTTATTTATCCATTTCTTTTCTTTTTCTTTTCCTTTTCCTTTTCCTTTTTCCTTTCTTTCTTTTTCTCTTTTTCTTTTTTTTTTTCTTTATCTTTTTATATTGGGTCGGCTTCGGGTCTATAAAACAGACCCGAACCCAGATCTGTTGGCCAGACCTGCTGGCCTTGACCAGTCTTGGCCTGGGCCAGGTCTGGCTGGGCTGGCCAGACCAGGCCAGGTCATGGCCTAGTGTGGCTCGGCCAGGCCAGGGCCTAGCTTGCTCTCGGCCGGCCTGGCCCTGGCCGAGAGCACAGCAAGGTTCCCTTTTTTTGATATAAAAATAATTTTAAATAAAATATAATAAAATCACTATAATTAGGATGTATATCTAGGGTACCTCAAAATATTTTTATTAGAATTTCATAACAAGTTTTTCATGGAGAAATTGTTGATTAAAGTAATGCTTGTTACATGTTCGACGAAATGCCAACAATAACTAAAATCGATGACAATGCAAAGTAACTTACCCGGAATGCTTCTCTTCAGTCTGAAACTTCTTCCAGCATCTTAGAATCTTGGGAGAGAAGGTACGCAAGCTCACGCAAGGTGTGTGATCCGCCATAGGGTCATGCGCGGCCGTCTACGGCAGATCTCACGGACGACAGACGAAGGCTCGCCGGAGAGGAAAGCGAGGGAGAGAGGTAGCCTGGTCTGCGGTAGCTTGGTGTGCCAAGATAGAGGAGGTACAAATCAGCCTGGGGGAGCTGCTGGTTGCTGTCGTAGGCTTGGTGCGGCCGCGGCTTGTGGGGTGCTCGGCCAAGTGAGGAGGAGGTACGGACTGGAGCAAGGTGTAGAAAGGGTGGGTAAACCATGGAGCATTTTTATAGAGGGATAGGGAGAGAAAGTGTAAGGGAATGAGGGAGATGAAGACGTGCATGAGAGGGCGAGAGACGTGCGCGAGAGAAGAGAGACTGGGAGTACGTGATCAGAGAACGCTGCAGGTGGAGAACGTGTGTTAGTTGGGGGAGAAGGAGATGAAATTGTTGATATTTATAGGTTTGACGTGCTGATTCAAGCTGCAAATAAAAGTGGCCTAGTGGTGTTAGCCGTGAACCTTGGAAACTAGGTCACTGGTTCGAGGGCTGATGAAGCGAACAATAAAAAGAAGCTTGGTCAGTATTGTGGAAGAATAGAAAGGTAAGGTAAAACATTCAAATCGAATAACTACCCATACATTGAAGAGTGCCGAAGTGCCCAGGTGGTTAGAGCATTCAATTCATATTGCATCGGGCTTGGTTCAAAACATGACTTAGATGCGGATTTTTCAAATTTTTATTTTATTTTATTTTTATTTTTTATTTTTATTTCATTTTCTTTTGAATATTTTGTTGATTAAACTCTATTAATTTAGAAAAATCATCAAAAATTCTCAAAAATAGAAGATGTAATGCTGAACATTGTTGTGAAGTCATATTCATGAAATTCATTCCCGATTGTTAATTAAAAATCTCAGAGTCAGCCTATGTCACCGATCGACCCCAAATTGAGATTCTTGTCCAATAATTTTCCAAAATATTCCAAAAATTTAGAAAAATTTAAAATAATGGAAAATGACATTTTGAGCTGAAATGATCTCAATCCGACTATCAGGATGATTAAATCATCACCAAATACTAGTATTGACATACGTATATCGAAAACCGAGGGTTACAATCCAACTTCCACCGTTTGGTGAATACAATTATGAGCTCAACCCTCAGTTCATCAACACACTTCCCATGTTTCATGGCTTAGAGTCTGAAGGTACCTATTTCTTCATAAGAGAATTTGAGGAAGTATGTCTAATGTTAAAAATCCCATACCTTGTAGATGATGCTATTAGGTTGAGCTTTGTCCCTTTCGCTCTTAAGGACTTAGCCAAGAAATGGCTTTACAGTTTAGCGGCGGCTCTATCACATCTTGGGATGATTTTATCAAGGTCTTCTTGAAGAAATTCTATCCAATTCATAAGACCTCTCAAATTAGGAAGAACATTATGCAATTCAAGCAAGAACCTAGTGAACCGTTTTGGAGGTACTTTGAACGTTTCAAAGACCTCCTTGTCCAATGTCCTCATTATGGAATAGAGAAATGGCAACAATGCCAAATTCTTTATGACGTTTAGACTACTCAACCAAGATCCTCTTAGAAAGCATGTGCCAAGGGGATTCTTGCAGAAGGATGAGAATGAAGGATGGAATTTTTATGAGAATCTAGCTGAAAAGAGTATCCAATGGGAACCTACTAGTGAAACCTCTTGGAACTCAAACTCCATCTCTTCAAAAGAAGTTCTCCATTCTATTCAATCATCTATAGCTAACGAGGCTAAGTTAGCTAACATAGCGAGAAGGCTGGAAGCTTTAGAAACTAAGGAACCAAGTCAGTCAATCAAGTCAGCCCAAACCAATTTCCAACTATGGGCTATACTTACTGTCAAGCCATGAATTATTTGTTTGAGGAGTGTCATGTGTCTCAAGCTCAACAACACTCTCCAGAACTGATGAATGCAGCCTTTCAAGGCTGAACAATAATTCTTACACACCAACGTACAATCTTGGCTGGAGAAATCACCCGAATTTCTCATGGAGCAAAAATAATAATGATCACTCATGGTCAAACCATGCAAGCCACTTCCATCATGCTAATAATTCTTCTAATCATCAATCCCACTTTTCTAATTTCCAGCATAATTCTCCCAACCATCCCCCTAACTTTTCAAACTATCAACAAAACTTTTCCAGCCAAGTTCTACAATCTTCCTTCTAGAATACTCAACTAGAAAGGAGAATGACTGACTTTGAGAGAAATATGGGAAGATACATGAAGAACCAAGATTCTCTCATACAAATTATACATAGGCTAGAGGTTCAAATGAGCCAATTATCCACTCCACAGAATGAGAGACAAAAGGGTACTTGCCTAGTAAGCCAATAATGAATCCTAGGAATTCTCAGCAAGCTCATTTGGCTGAGGATCATTCATTGAATCAATGTAATGTTGTTCATACATTGAGGTCAAGAAAGAAAGTGATAATCAAGTGTCAACACCATCTAATCCCATTAAGCACAACCACAATCAAGCATCTACCTCATGTAATCCCAATCCTTTAAAATCTGACGAATCTGAAAAAGATAAGTCAACCAGTCAGGTGCACCAGCCTATAGTACCATTTCCCAATAGGCTAAAAAACAACAAGCAAAATCCATACATGGATAAAATAATTGAGATCTTCAATCAAGTGAAGATAAATGTGCCACTTCTTGATGCCATCCAACAAGTCCCAACCTATGCTAAGTTCTTAAGGACATGTGCACCAAGAAGAGAAAGACTAATGTACCCAAAAGGTCTTCTTAGCCACTAATATTAGCGAGCTACTGTCGGGTCCAATCCCTGTGAAAATACAAGGATTCAGGTTATCCCACTATTACCTGCACCATAGGACAAGCCGAGATTAGTCGTGCACTTCTTGATTTAGGGGCAAGTATCAACTTGCTTCCACTCTCATTTATCAATAACTCGGGTTGGGTGATCTTAGTCCAACTCGAGTCACTATCCAATTGGCTGACCGTTCAGTGAAAGTTTCAAAAGGGGAGATTAATGAAGTCCTTATCTGGGTCGGGGAGTTTATTTCCCCCGTTAATTTCATAGTTCTAGAGACACAACCTGTGTCCAATCGTAGGGCTCAAACTCTTGTATCCTAAGGCGACTATTCCTTTCTACTACTAATGCCATCATCAATCGTAGGAATGGGTCCATGAGGTTAACCTTTGGGGACATGATTAGAGAAGTCAATGTCTTCAACCTAGGAAAATAATCCCGTGATGTTGAGGACCAAATATTTAAAGTCAACCCATTGAGAACTTAACAAGTGAACACAGGGAAAAATTGGAACTAGAAACTGAGTGTGACTTCAGGTTAGAATCTGATGACTTTAATCTTGATCAGGTTATTGAGTTTGCTGTGAATTGGTCTTCGAATCCTATTTCACCAAATATGGAGCCAACAAATATGACTCATCCTTCCAGTAAGCTCTCCTCTTCCTTAAAATAGAAAGTCTTACCTATGCATCTCAAGTATGTCTATCTAGGCGAGCAAGAGACCTTCCTGTCATCACTAACTCCCATTTAAATAATGGGCAAGAAAAGATCTAAAGCAAATCTAAGAAAACATAGGAAGCCATTGGTTGGACTATGAATGATATAAAAGGATTGAGTCCAACCATAGTTTAACATCGCAATGAAGATGCAACACCTAAAAGAGACCTGCAGCGTAGGTTAAACCCTATAATGCAAGAGGCTGCTCATGCTAAAATTGTGAAACTCTTAGACAACGGGATAATCTATCCCATTTTTGATAGCCAATGGGTCAGTCCTGTCCACACGGTTCCAAAGAAATCCGGTTTCATCATAGTAGAAAATGAGAACAAAGAGTTGGTCTAAACTCGACTTTTCATGAAGATCTGAGTTTGCATTGGCTATAGGAAGCTTAATGCTGCAACTCGTAAGGACCATTTTCCACTTTCCTTCATTGATCAAAGGCTTGAACGTTTGGCGGGCCACGAGTATTACTGTTTCTTGGATGGTTACTCAGGGTATAATCAGATTCCTATTGGTCTCCTAAGGACTAAGAAAAGATTACGTTCACATGTCCATTTGGGACATTTGCTTATAGTCGAATGCCTTTCGGCTTGTGCAATGCTCCAGCAACATTTCAACGTTGCATGTTGAGTCTTTTTTCTGATATGGAAGAATGATTCTTAGAAATCTTCATGAATAATTTCTCCATCTATGGAGATTCGTTCACTCAATGTCTCCACCATTTAGAACTTGTCCTCCAACGTTGTGCTGAGAAAAATCTGACACTGAACAGGGAGCAATGACACTTCATGATAAAACATGAAATTGTCTCTGGGTCATGAAATCTCCAAGAAAGGAATTGAAGTGGATAGAGCCAAGGTTAAGGTTATTGCTAAGATTCCATGCCCAAATGCATAAAGAATATTAGATCCTTCCTAGGACACGCTGGTTTTTACCAAAGATTTATCAAGGATTTTAGCAAGATTGCTAGGCCCTTGACTAATCTATTAGCTAAGGATGTGTCCTTCACTTTCAATGCTGAATGTATGAATTATTGGGAGAAGCTTAAAAGAGAGCTTATTTCTGCACCAATCATATCTGCACCGGATTGGTCTAAGCTGTTCGAAATCATGTGCGATATTTCTGATTTTGCCATAGTCGTTGTCTTAAGACAACGGATTAATAACAAGCAGGACGTAATTTACTACTCTAGTAGGACTCTCAACGATGCTCAATTGAACTAAACTACTACTGAGATGGAATTCTTGGCAGTAGTGTTTGCCTTAGAGAAATTTTATCCCTGCCTATTAGGGTCCAAACTCACCATTTTTACCAATCATTCTGCGCTTATGCACCTCATGATGAAGAAGGATGCCCAGGCCCGACTCATTCGTTGGATCCTCCTTCTTCAAGAATTCGATCTCAAAATTTGAGAAAAGAAAGGCATAGACAATATCATTGCTGACTATCTCTCATGAATCCTAAATCTCCATGCAATGAATTGCCCATAAATGAGGACTTTCCTAATGAAAATCTCTTAGCATCTTTAGGGAATCTTGGTTTACTGATACAGTGAATTACGTAGTCACAAACCAAACTCTGCCTCATTGATCCAAAAATGATATATATCAGTTCTTATCTCAAGTTCGGTATTTCTTTTGGGAGGAATCGTATCTTTTTAAGTATTGTTCTGACCAAGTTATTACGAGATGCGTTCCAAATAAAGAGGTTAATTGTGTTTTATCCTTTTGTCATGAACTTGCATGTGGCAGACACTTTGTCCCCACAAGACTGCTGAAAAAAGTGCTACAAAATGGGTTCTATTGGCCCACTTTATTCAAAGATGCTTATGAATTTTGCAAGACATGCCCTAGATGCCAGATGGTAGGAAGGATCTCAAAACGAGATATGATGCCCCTCAACCAAATTCTAGAAATAGAACTCTTGATGTTTTAGGGCATGACTTTGTCGGTCTATTTCCTAATTCATTTGGAAACCAATACATATTGGTTGCTGTGGACTTTGTGTCCAAATGGATAGAAGTCATTCCTAGTAGAACTAATGATAACAATGTTGTCATAAGTTTTAAAAGAGAACATTTTCTCATGGTTCGCAAACCCTTATGCTATCATCAGTGATAATGGCACTCACTTTTGCAATAGATCCTTTGAAGCTCCATGCGAAAGTATTCCATAACTCACAAGTTGTCCATACCTTATCGTTCTCAAACCTGTGGGCAGGTTGAGGTTTACAATAGACAAGTTAAGCTTGTCTTGGAGAAGACTGTGAACCAAAAATGGAAAGATGGTCCACCAAACTTGTAGATGCCCTATAAGCCTACAGGACTGTTGGCACTCGAAAAAGACAAAACTCCCGCATTCATCTTCAGCCGGTCTGAACAACGTCTAACTTATTGACATCTACAAAAGATAAGTTAAAGACAAGCTGATGACCAGAGACAAGACAGCAACAAGGACATTACTAATCCAGTAAAGTAGATAGAAAGTTAAAGTTGCCTCTGAAGAAGACTGAGCAGGTCTAAAGACACTAAGTTAGCTCGATACTTAGTCTCACATAAGACCAAGGGATGAGCAATCGTATGAGATGCTAAGTTGCTTAGCTCCACAAGAATTCCATCATAGCTCTGCCATGGGCTAACTTATAGTTTCGTCTTAGAGTTTACATATCTCTGCAGAAAGCTACCTAACAGCTTCGCTAGATGCTCTACGGAGCCACACAAAAAGGCCAACTTATAGCTTCATCAGAGCTTACTCCTAGCTTTGCCAGAAGCTTCCCTTAGCTCCGCTACGAGCTTATTAGATAGCCCCACTGCGGTTCTTTTATGGTCACCTTTGACTAATCAAATCTCCAGATGAGATCATTTTGATTGAAATCAAATTTGACAGTTGCTTGCCATGATCTTTTGACTCTCCCTATTAGATGAGAAGATCAGGGGAGATCTCTCAATTAACTAGAGGGGATCAATGGAGTATCTATTATTTAGCGGAGCGGGTCAAGGGATTAGCGCTACATGCTATTCCTAGCTTCGCAGAAGCTATTTCTAGCCTCGCGGCAAGGCTACTTTCTAGATGTAAAACAGATTTACTCAATCTATTTCAGATTTTTATGGTAGTTATATCCTTGTTCTCCTTATAAATAGCCTATCAGGGGAGAGGAGACAAGAGAGGAGAGAGAGAGGAGATTGGCTCGAGAAGCAGAATTCCTAGCAAAAGGGCTCTACCGATCCTCTGTTCTCTGATTCCCCGAACCAAGGAGAAGGGAGTCCTATTAGGAGGTAGTTTGATCATCTAACTGATCGCATCGTCAAAGGAATAAAATGATTGCGCGCTGATCAGATTCCTACTGGTACATTTCCCTAGAAATCTTCAGAGGAGATCTATTTGTAAATTCTTTTTCTTTCTGTAAAGAAATACTTTTAATTTCACTCCTCGAACACTTTGTAAGTTTTCCCTTACCTAAATCAATGGAAAATAGTTACACCCCTCTCATTATGGAGAGATTAAGGTGTTAGTTACACCCCAATTACTCTATAAATAACTATGAATAGCTAGAGGGGGGTACTATAAGGGAGCTCTGGAAGGGGACCTCTAAAAAAATAGGGCTGAGGAGGAGAGTCCTGGTGGAGGAATTCAAGAAGCAATAGGCAAGGGGGAGAGCTAGTTTAGCGAGTTCAGTCTCAAAGTTCTTGCAGCCCGGGAAGTTCAGTTCTTTTGGTTAACTTGCTGAGTTCAAGTTCTTTAAATCTCTTTGAGATTCCATTATTGATAGGAGCTGTGCTATTCTACCAGCAGATCCAAAGAGAAGATCCACAAGAGAAACTTAACGTTCAGTGGATCAACAGGGAACAAGATTCACTCTCCATCGCCATGTGAAGAACCAACTTTAAATAAAGAGGAAAATTAATCCAAAAGAATCCTCTCTTTTGTAATCGGATTGTATCCTTTGTAATTTCTACTCAATTAAAAGAATTTTGCAATTGTGATCTTTCCAACGCGTACAAAAGATGGCGACTTCTCGGGATCTCAGTCTCTGCGTAACAAGGAGACAATGTCACAATGCGAAAGTCAGAATCCTGAGCCCGTTACTTTCAAAAACTTAGTCATTTATTTTGACCAAGAAAATTTGAAGAGCTTCTCTCTGAAGGTAGTCCAGTGCTCCACACACGGAAGCATAAGAAGGTCTCGATGGCTAAGGTTTTAGAGTAAAAACCAGCCCTAACCAGGCAAGTAACCGAACTGGCCTTCTCTCAACTCCTCTCAGCCTCACGCGAGACTAGCCAGTCTCTGCGCAACCTAAATCTCCTCTTCCAAAGTAGATGTGGAGGCCAAAATAGAAAGCTCCGTGTGAAGCTTCAGGCATAGCTACACCACATGCTCGCCTATCACGCGAAGACAAAGGCAAAATGCCTGACTGGTTGGCAGCTTCGCCGAGGTTATTAGTCGCGAGGCTAGGACGGCAACTATGCCTCGCCTAATTCACAAACGGTAACTCCTTGCGCCAAACTTGTTCTCACGAGCAAAGTTACTGATGGTGTGGCGAACACGGCGCTAGTACATCAAGGTATGCGTGGAATTCCCAGCCGCCAGGCTGAAGCTAAAGCACCTAGCAGTGCTAACCACCTTCGCAACAAGTATTTTCCATTATATTTGCAAAAGAGAAAACTTACAATAAAAAGGATTTGAGGAGCTAAATTACAAGTATTCTTAAAAAAAAGATTACAAGTAGATCTCCTCAGAGATTTGGGGAAATGTGCCAATAGGAGTCTGGTCAGCGCGCGACCACTTTGTCCCTTGACGATGCGAGCGATGAGATTCCCTTCTCGCCTGGTTCTGGGAATCAGAGAATAGAGGGTTGGTAGAACCTCTTGCTACTCTTAAGACCGCCTTCCGTGAGGAATTCCTTCTCGCCTGGTTCCGGAGATTCTTGAGAAAAAGGGGTTATTAGGATATCAACAACCTAACAGAGAAGTATTTCTCTGAAAAGTCTCTGAATTCGAGAACGCACGGTGCGTTGTAAAAAGCCTCTACTTGTGAAGTCCTCTCTCTTCGCGTACGTGGCCTTCTCTTGGAAAGAAGAAGACCCCTCTCTCTCCCCTTGTGTCTCTGGCAGGCTATTTATAGGGAGAGCAAGGGTATAATCGTCCACTTGAAGATATGGAAACAGATTGAACCGAATCTGTTGAATTTGGAAAGTAGCCTTACTACGAGGCTAAGATAGCTTCTGCGGAGCTAGAAAATGGCAGGTCGGTTGATCTGTTTGATCCTTTCCATATTGTTGGAAGATTCCCTTGATCCTCTTACTCGTTTTAAGAGAGTCAAGCGATTGTGGAAATCAACTGCCATATTTGATCTTCTGATTGGATTGATCTGATTGGGTCCGATCTCATCCAGAGATTTGATTAGTCAATGGTTGACCATAGCAGATAAACAGCGGTGCTGCCCGCTTTGAACTCGTAGCGGAGCTAGAGGCAATTTTTAGCGAAGTCCATAAAAGAGGCTTTTCGGCGAAGCTAGAATTCTTCTGCGGCGAAGCTGTAAGTTAGCCTTCTAGCGAGGCTTTGAATGGCTTCAAGGCAGAGTTGGATGATCCTAACCTCTCAAGCGAGGCTATCTCCTTGGGCTCATGTAATGCTAAATGCTAGCATCTTAGACCTGCTGAGGTCTGTTCAGAAACAATCTGGGTTCATTGTCTGCTTGCTAGATCTGTGGAGTCCAGTTGCTTCCTTATCCCTCGGAGATGGGTGAAAAAACTGGTCTTCAGCTCATGTCACTTGTCTTTTGTAAATGTCAACAAGTTTAGACATTGTTCGGACCAATAAGAATCTGTCTTTTTAAGTGTCAACAAGACCCCTTCAAAGATTTCAAAAGTCTGCAAATAGCTCAGACTTCGGAGCACTTTGAACTGCTTTGATCGATGGTGTATGGAGTATGAACGTTGCCATGGTGGTTGAGTTTCGCTTTGCTTTCAATCCTGTTTTGGGATGAGTTTGCTGAAGAATTGTGCAGGTCGCGACTCTGAGTAGCTTCGCGTGTAGGTAACTCCGCATCTGGGCTTCGGAGATATGTTCGCTCGGGAGCGTATGTCACTTTCCCGAGACCAACTGCCGGGGGTCGATTTCAAGGAAGATTACTCCTTCTTTTACGCTGACCGAGGGATATATTCTCTAATTTGCACGTTTCCAAGGGAGGATGTTCCCTTTCTTCAAGGCACCATAAGTGCCTTTACGAGGGAGACGTTTCTTCTTTGCACGGTTCTAGGGAAACCATCCCTTTATCAAGGCGCAATAAATGCCTTAAATGCGCTCGTGCTTCCACGCTTGAGGTGGCAGCGCTCAGGCAATGAGGACTATAAATAGGACGCTTGGGGTCCTCTGAAGAGAAGTGGCCTGCTCTTTCTCTTCTCTTGGTTGAGAGAGATATTCAGCTCTCTGAATTAGGGGAATGCCCACTCTGGTTATTATCCGACCAAGGACCGGTAAGTCTTGATCATTCAACGACTTCACTGATTTTAGGAAATTCATCTCCCTTAATACAGCTATTTCAGGGATTATCTTCCTTACTCTTCATCTGGCGATTGGTGATCTACAGAGAAGGATTTCAGCATAGCTTTCCAGCGAAGCTATCATCTGACTTGATCAGAGGAAGATCATTGTATGTTAAGTCCGCTACGCAGGCAGAACTTGGGACTTGTCTCTTCAACAGTTGAGCAGTCTTGCCATATTGGTGAGGTTGAGACTGTATCCCACAGGATCAGTCTGGCTTAGCTGTATAAGCGAGGCTAGGACTTAGTGTTTGCTGAGCTAGCCTATCGTTGTTGTGCAAACGAGGCTTATCCTCTGCTTTAACTAAAATCGGA
>JAVJIF010024230.1:0-87454 GCA_038442645.1 Agave tequilana
AAAACAAACTTCAAGGTATATGTATGATTTATCAAAACTAATAATATACATACATATCCCAAACATAAAAAGAGTCCATAATGTAAATTATATGAAGGCAATGACTCAAGGGTATACATGTATATTTGTTAGATTTGGACAAAAATACATATACATGAAGAAAAACATGCAAAAGGATAGGCAAGACAAGTATAAATGAGGGAATCATCAAACTAGGCTATACATGTACATGTAGTGAGTACAAATGATCAATGAAGTGCAAACATACATGAATCAATGTTGCTCACTACTTGTACACGTATATACACAAGTTTTGATAAAAATTACATCTAAACAAGTATTTACCACATGAAGCACAATACATGATCATAAAAACAAAACATATTAAATCATATATGCATATATCAAGCATGGTGTTTAGAGATAGTTACCAAGCCATAAAAACTATACTCTAAGTCTTCAAAATATGGTGGTCATCCCCCCAAACTTCCTTGATAGCGGTGCATCAAATGTATGTCCATCTAGTCCATGTGCAACCACCACCAAGGCACCAATCCTCTCACGTTTTGTGAGAGCCCGCACCTACATCAAATACACAAGGTGGGAATTTTTGGTACCCATTTTCTTTTAGGTCCACGGGGTTAGCATTGTAAGGAACCTAAACATTTTTATATGCAAAATTTAAAGAATCTACTCTATCATAACACATTTTCCTAAATGGCCTTTGCGGCCGCAATGTGTACACTTGTACACTCTAGGATGCACATGTGAATGAGTGTGATCATGGTGTGCAAAGTGTGCATATGTGTGTTGTGTGTGACGTGCATGTACATGTGGAGCTTGTTTCTTTGAAATAAGGTTTCCAATTTTTTATGGTTTGAATGCACAATTGCTCAAAGTTGAGCTCAAACAATCAATTCTATTTTTCAAAATTTAATCTCATATATGATCAATAGTGGCATGTAAAGCATGGTGAGAATGAGAAACATTATTTTTTTCTTTTTAGAAACATTTTCTTTTTCTTTTGAAATAATTTTTCTTTTTAAGGAGGTATTTTCTTGCAAAGCAATCTCCTTTTGCTTTTCCACCAAAACAATTTTATCTTTCAAAGAAATATTTCCTTCATAAAGATCATTTAGCTTAGAGGACAAGAAAATATTCTCATTTTTCAAAAATTCATTTTCTTTTACAATGCATGCAACTTTATTTTTAAAAGAATCATTTTCTTTTAACAAACAATCAAATTTATTTTTCATTTTCCTATTATCCTCTTTAAGCATGTCATATTTTTCTAGAAGTTGTTGACAAAATGAAGCAAGTTCATTATAGGACATATCAACATCCTCTTCTAACTCGGATTCGGTATTTACCTCAAGAGGGTTATCCCTTGGACCATGTAGCATACGTTGGAAGCCTCACTTCCAACATCCGAGTCGCTCCCCGCATAGTATTATTCTTGTTCGCCAAGGGAGATTATGGTGTTCTATACTACAAAAGCTGAATCAAGATTAGAAACCCTACATAGATAATCATCACTTAGGGTTGACTTTAAAGCATGAATGGCTTTTGAGTTAGCCTTAATATACTTGCTATTACTACATATGAATCCTTAATGGTAGCAAGATAAACATGAATACCTAGGCCTTTGAGGTACAAAGACATCTTAACCTTCCAAGTTTGGATGTTAAGAATGTCAAAGGTGGGAGGTGACATGAAATCCATGAGTGTGTACAAATATTGTGATTAGCTATAAAAAAGGATCTTTAACTCTAGGTTGTTAGACCAAATCAAGAGCACTTGGCTCTGATACCAATTGAAATCACCTAGAGGGGGGTGAATAGGTGACTAGCTAATCTAATGGTCAATTATTTCGAAATTAAACTATTTATGCAAACTAAAAATCTTAAGCACAACACACCAGGTATAACCTAAGAGTGTAGCCGAATTTCCGTGAAGGGCTCTGACCATCTCCTCAAGATTCCTCTAGATAAGAGTTGGGTGCCGCTTTGGCTCTCTTGGTTGAATACAAATGTGAGCAAACACTCCCCAAGCATATACCGATTTAATCACAAATATATCAAGTAAGTAAGATATGAGCAATAAGCATAAGCAGGATATAAAGACAAGTTAGAGATAGAGAGAGAGCAATCGCAAACACGGGAGAATTGTTTGAGGTTGAGCACACTTACTCTACGTCCCGCCTTCAACACTATGAAGGATTTTCACTAAAACCGATCCCACTGGATCACTCGGTGCCGCAACACCTACAAGCGAGTTCATACTAAACTCCTTTGACTCTCTAATCCCTCTCTTGTTCCCGCAAGAATAAACACACGCAAGCACGCAAGCTTGCCGAGGCCGCACCTCTGCACCGAGCTCTCACTAGAACTCAAAACACCGCGAAGCCGCAAGTCCGCCTCCTCAAATACAAGATGAAACTTTGGTGATCATAACACTTTGATCACCTAAAATCCTCTCACAATAAAGATCCCTATATGATTGATATAGCAATGGATAGCTCAAGTGTTTGTGAGAAAACTAGGATTGAAATTGTGGTGAAAACACAAGAAATCACTTTTGAAAACTCTTGATAAAATCTCCTTTTGAATGGAAGTATTTGGCTCTAAAACAAGTGGAGATAAACACTTAATAGAGTAGGAAAAACTAGTTCAAAAACCACTTAAAATCTTGTATAAAACAGTCCATGGGAACCCCAATTTATAGGCATTAAGAAACTAGCCGATGGGGTCCAAATCAGCAGTCGCACTGCTGTCGGTCGATCGCCAACGGTCGATTTTTAGACCGTTGGGAAGGTCGGTCGACCGGCCGGTCGACCGCCTTGAGGGCAATGACCCAGCGGTCGACCACCCGGTCGACCGGGCCATTTCCAGGGAGCAAACACTCTCTGGCGGTCGACCGTGCGGTCGACCGGCCCTGGCTGTGCAGGTTTTGTGCACGCCAGTCGACCGCTCGGTCGACCGTGCGGTCGACCGGCAGAAGGCCAAAACAGTAATTTTTAGGGATTAAAAGTTTGTCTTTTTCCTTCAATAAAATCCCATAAAATCTCTAAAATCTACAAAAATAAGTTTAGTAATATACTTTAATATATAAACATGTTTGAGTAAAAATCAAAACATGTTACACACATTTTTGAACTATTTTTGTAACTTAAAAATTTTTCCTTAAAACAAAAACCGTATTTTTCCAAATTGATTTCTCCAAAACTTCTCCAAATACAAAAACAAGATATTTTAAACACTTTTAAAACTTAGAGTGTATGGATATGATCCACTACACATATATGATGAAATATCTATGTTTTTGACATTAGCTCTAAAATGATTTTGGTTAAAAGACATGTATATATGAAACTCCAAAATCAAAACGGTATTTTTCCAAAATGAAAATTCTTTTATATTTTTCCAAATGAAAACTCTTTTATAAAAACTCATCTAAATCTTATGTGTGAGTGTATATGATACTTGA
The DNA here is from genome assembly GCA_038442645.1 of Agave tequilana. Lineage (NCBI taxonomy): Eukaryota > Viridiplantae > Streptophyta > Magnoliopsida > Asparagales > Asparagaceae > Agave > Agave tequilana. The sequence goes on from JAVJIF010024230.1 coordinate 3,487, forward strand.
GCAATCCACCAACTATTCTATCATTTACATTTTATCTAACAACAAAATCTTACTAAAAAAACAAACCTAGACTCAAGTCTTCTCTTGAAGGTCTTCACTTGAAAATCTTCTTCTCCTTCTTGACTTGGTCCAATCATGATCCAATGAGCTAGACTCCTCTTGAGTACTTGATGTGGTCTTGATGCACAAGCTCTTGAATCAACACGTGCTAGCTTCAAAACTTGACTTTAATCATTTGTTGAAGCTAAACACCTACTAAGATCTTGATCATATATCTGAGACTAATTAAACACAAGATCATTAGTACTATAACTGCATGAGTTTATCATCATCAAAACTAGAGTGATGGGCCTTTGGGCCAACAGTAAAGAGTTGAGAGAAGAAAACCAATAGAGATAAGGAGAGAACCTTTTATAGAATGTCACCTTCCATTACAAAATCCCTAATCTTCATCCTATGCATCTCTCTCTTCCTATTGTTTTTCCATTGAAATTAATTGAGGAAAACTTACAAAGAATCGAGGAGCAAATTATAAGTAAATTTTTAAAGAAAGAAAAGAAAATTACAAGTAGATCTCCACTGAGATTTCTGAGAAAGTGTGCCGGTGGGAGTCTGATCAGCATGCGACCACTTTGTCTCATTGATGATGTGAGTGATCAATCTTCGAATGCTACTGCTTGAGAATTCCTTCTCGCCTGATCCGAAGATTCCTTAAAAAAGGAAGGTCTTGAAGTATCAACGTCTTGAACTTAGAGAAGTAATTTTCTGGAGCTTCTGGGAAACAAGGAAAAGTTAGCCTTGTTAGCTCTCTCGGTGCCTTCCCTCTCTTATTCTGTTCTCCTTTTGATTGCCTCTCTTGATCTCCTCCTCTCTGAGCTTATTATTAGATAAGTTATTTATAGGCTTTGGAGGGTGTAGCTCCCCTAGAATTCAGCTACGACTGATAACAGGCAGCTAGCTTCACGCCAAAGGCTGTTTTAAGCTTCACGCGAGGCTATAACGCTTGCGCTAGGCTAAATGTGAGCCGCATGCGAGGCTAGACAGGCTCGCGCGAGCCTAGAAATGGCTTATTAACTCGGTTGTTCCACTAACATGGGTGAAATAGGCGGGTATAAGCATCCACTTAAAGTGACATTAACCCCACTAACGTAGTGGGGTTAGCGCGCTAAATACTAGGTCAAAGGTTTGACTTGGCCAGCCCTCTCGTAGAGGCGTAGAAAGCATCGTGTAAGGCTGGATGCAGCCTCGTGCGAGGCTGGATGTAGCCTCGCGCAGGGCTAGGTTTAACTCCGCATGCGGGGCTAAAAGCTCTTAATCAGAGCTGTCACGGTTTCGGCAAAGCTAGAAAATTAGCCCTTTATTGCTATATTGAGCTTCAGGCGAAGGTAGCACTTGGCTCATTACTGAACTTTGAAGGCTTCAAGGCGAAGCTAGATAATTTAGCCTCTGGAGTGAGGCTAGCAGCTTGGGCTCGCGCAAAGCTGAGTATTGAGCTGACTCAACCTAAAAAAGCAGAATTTGGCCTTATGTCTGCTTCACTGGATCAGCGAGACCTGTGCTTCTGCTTTATCCCTCGGGATGTGTTAAGTTGGCCATCAGCTTGTCCGCAGCTTATCTTTAGTAGATGTCGACAAGTTGGATATCGTTCTGACCAGTTGAAAAGCTGTAGGAAGTTTGTCTTTTCTAATGTATCAACACCTATTACATAATCTACAAAGAAAATAAAAAACAAAAGAAAGAAGAAAACTACACTAAACTACACAAATGGGGAAATTACACCTAAAAACTCTTCTACCTGGAATTCTGGAAACTTGGAATATTGCTAAGGGGGCACCAAGGGGGTATCACGGGCCACATGTCAAAGCTCGACACGTGGCCCCACCATAAGGCCACGAAAATGCATCTTTTGCCGCTTTTTGTGACCCTTCTAGGGTCGCGCGCCATGCCAGGGTGTGCAGCCTTCTGCTGCACACCACTCCTTGTATCTCCTATCATTTTGTTAAAATTCGCTCTCAGATTTGGCAGATCTAGCTTCCAAAGTCAATGACTATTTGTAGGCTTTAAATCACCAAATAAATGAGATTTTTGGGCTTCTTCTTCATTCCACACCATGGACCTAAGACCGTACAAGTGAGGTATTATTACAAAAATTTAATATTGAATAAATGTGAAGATGTGGTATGAGATATAAAATGTTGGAGACTAATTACACCCCCACACTTATCTTTTGCTCATCCCGAGCAAAATAGAAAAACTAATTAAGAAAATTATTACACCACTTTCGCAGGTGACACGATTGTACTGAGCATGTGCAACAAGCTGTTAAAACTCTAAGTTTCCCCTAGAGGAGCTGTTTTTGTCTCCTGAGGGTTTTCAACGGTTTACACCCACAAAATTCATAAAGAAAAAAAAAAATCAAATGTTAGTATTTTGAAACACGCATTTTGAAATAGAGAAAAGTGTTGAAATATTTTTGCGAAAATTTATGTGATCCAAGATCATAGGTTAACCAGAAATTATTCTTTCTTAAACTAAATCTAAATGCAAAATCTTGTTATAAATTAAACATAAGAATTTAAAATTGAATCAATTCTTTGATCTTTCATAAAACTCTTAGAAAATATGCACTTTGTGATGTGAAAATTTTTTGGGAAACTTTCATGTCAAATTTTTTTTCTTCCCTTAATTTTTTTAGGCTTTCTAGCTTGCCCGGATAGTGAACCTTTAGCCGATTACTCCCAAATCAGATAAATTTAGGGAACCAGATGAGAAAACATCCTCAGGCTTAAGACTTGAGTAAACAAGGCCACAAAACTAAAGGGGATTATTTTATTTTTGTCCACCGTTTTAGGCGTGAATAATCATGCTTCCTGTGGCATAACTACCCAGCTTTAATAAGTAATTTTTATTTGTTTTATTTTTATATTTTCTCATGGCATTTTCAGTCTTTGTTTCAATCCCAAAAAATTGTGCAAGTGTAAAGTGCATATATCTAAGGCAAAAAATTCAAGATCAGTTTATCTTTTCAATCTTACTTTCTTATCCTAAAATTTAAAAAAGATCTATTATTTTGACTTGGTTTAAGAATTCATAAATTTAAGTCTTCTTAATTCCTAAGATCCTTTTAACTTTCTTAAAAACAAAAAAAACTATTCTCTTATTTCAAAAAATTTTGTAAAAAGAAAAGAAAAAAATTTATATACAAAAGAAAAAATCTAAAAATTTTTCTAAAAAGAAGTGTAAAAAAAAGAAAGTTAGAATAACCTGCATCAGTAAATCCTCCCCCACACTTATCTCATGCATTGTCCTCATGTATCGTGAATCCGTATATGCATGAAACAAATAGGGAAGAAAAATTACCTCAGGGTGGTGGTTCCAGTGGTGGTCTGATTGGCAATTTATTCAGAAAGTGGTCCAAACTCAAGAATTATTCTTCACACACTTTTCCCAACAATGAATTGTGATCGTAAGATATTGGTGATTCAACTTCATGGTGTACTGGTACATGATTCAATGTTGACTCCAGAATATGAAAAAAAATCTGATAAAGATACCAGAGTCATTATTGAATCAAAAGTGAAAAGAAATTACTAACTTGTGGTTCTGGATCACATCATACTCAAGTTCAATTTCGGGAAAAGGATAACTTGCCAAAATGTCAAGATGGTTCTTGAAATTTTAGGCAAGTTCAAATGGATGGAATAAAATCAGATTTTGATTTTAATCCACAGAAGGAATATGAATGGGTGAAATGATTGATTCAAGTTCAGAAATTATAAGAATCAAAACTGGCTCAAGAATGTTACTTAGTTTAGGCAACACTATAGGAGTCGATATTGATTCGAGGATTGGACTCGAATCGCTAAACTGAAGCTCAGGTTCACATTCATCTTCAAGTTCAATTTCAGAAAATGGATAACTTGTCAAAATATCAAGGGTTTTGATTTTGGTCAAGTTCAGGTTGGTATGATGAAACTGAAGCTTGATTTCCAAATGACATGATTCTTGAGTCATATGAAATTTGGTGAACATTGGAAGTCAACCACATTTTGAATTAGTCGCTCAGAATCTTGCATGAATTCCATAGTTTTTTTCAACAATGATTTTTCTTTAGGTGGTTCTGGAAAAGAACTATATAGGGTTTGAAAATTTTGTGGACATGATGAGGCAGTCATGATTTCAAATTGTTTTTGGGTCTCTAACATGGCTTCTATACTCTTTTGTAGCTCTGATTTTTTTCTTATTGGTGGTTCTGGTATGTGAAGCAAAATATGGGAAAAAAGATGGTGGGCAAGATGATTAATAATTTAACTCGGGGGAGGTGAATCCCCATGGACTCTGTGAAGAGTAGAAATTATTTTGATAATCTTGATCATAGGATTGGGGGCATGGGTCATATTGAGTCGGATAAACCCAATCTGGCCTATATGGTTGGTCCATGTTGTACATAGCCGGGTTGGAGTTATCTGAGTCAATTGAGATCAAGGTGAACATAGCCGGGTTGGAGTTATCTGAGTCATTGAGGTCGTGGTGAAATATGAATTCATATTAGGATTAAAAAAATATTGTTAAAATCCATTTCACAATTTACAAAAAGAAAAACAGACAAATAAAAAATAAAGAAAAAGAAAATAAGAAAAGAAAACAAGCCTATGCTAAGGTTGACTTAGACCCAGACAACTGCTAACTGGTTAGATAGTCCACGGGGGTACTTTATAGAAATTTGACCACAAGTTAATCGGCCAGATAGGGCAAGACTAGTGGGAGGAATTCGTGCCGGAGCAACGAGCCTAATTATGCCAAACAACTGTTCTTCGAGATTTTGCCTCTAAATCCCCAACCTTGACACTGATTTGATAAGGGTCAAACTTCAATAACTTTTCTCTTAGGTCAATCTCCTAAATGAGTCCAAGATGTCCCTAGGGGCCAATGTCTAGCAAGTTTTATTAAGGCTTGGGTTGTGTGAGTGGGGAGGTGATTTTTGGGCTAATGGAGGGTAATGACTTTCCCATCTTATCTTATACTGGGTTTTGCCCTTAATTTCAATTCGAGTAAATCACCTACGTGTTTGTCCTAACTATATGCAATGTAATATGATGTTAGAGTGTTAAGTATGTAATATAGATAAGAGTGAACACACAAAGCGAGTAAATCACCTACGTGTTTGTCCTAACTATATGCAATGCAATATGTACACCTCAGTCCAGACCACAACAACAGAAGAACAAAATACAATATATTGGAATGAAAATTGACACGTGTTTAAATGCAATTGTCTAAACTATTTTAAACATCCAATTACTGTATTTTAATTCTTAATTATTATAGTGCACATGTAATCTAAACAGAAAACTAGCAGCAAAATATAGCAATATACAAGAATTTACCCAACACACAAAAAGTGTAGATTTTTGCAATGCTAAAAATTGGCCTGCACACCAAAAACAAAAAGAAAAGTTAACAAAAATGTGAGATCAAGCCGTTCTCATCCCCGGCAACGGTGCCAAAATTTGATCGGGAAAAATCGTGCACAAAAAATGTTGTTTTAAAATCACTAATTAAAGTGTGTGTGCTTTGGCTTCCTCGATACTTCCGTTATAGCATAGAGACTAAACAAGTCAAATCCATAGAGATGGAAAGCGATAGAATCTTTACTGGTTGATTCATGTTAGTATGTTAATGATTCTTTTATAAATGAAAAAAAGAAAACAAAGAATGAAAAGAGAAGTACACGGTGGAAACAAAGAAGTGGAAAACATAAAGAGAAGGTATTTGTGATTTTTGTATTATTTTTAAAACAAAGTAAAAAAAGAAAAGAAATTCATGGTTACTAACTACTAATGGCTCCCTAACCAAGATAACCTCTTGATCGGTCACATATATTGCATATATATTGTCACATTATCATGTTTATTATCTAAATAAATCATTTAATAAGTCTTTTTTTCTTTATAAAATGCAGGGCCATTGCTAAGGATAAGAAAGAGAAACAAGCCCAAAAGCCCATCAAATTCTGATTTAATTCAGAATTAATTCGAAATTAAGAAATCATGGCAGATCATGGCAAATCAAAGAGGTTGAAAATCAGTTAAAATGAATCTTCCCAAATCAGGTAGTTAAAGCCAAAGATCAAAACTGTTTCGTCAAATCTTGGAACTGAAACAGAAAACCAGCCGGAGATAAAGGTAAGTCACCAAACGAGCGAGACCCACCAACCTGGTGTGGCCACCTGGCCACACCATGGCGGCGAAAACGTGGCCATAGCCGCGTTTCCGCGGCTTGTTAGGATTTGTTGGGGGAGTGTGCTCCCCCTATCTTCGTACGACCTCCCCCGATTGTTTTTTGCCTATAAATACTGTATTTTTCAGAGAAAAAGGGACTGGAAATTAGTTTAAGTTTTTCTCTTTGTTTTTAAGATTTAGGCTCTTTGTTAGATAGTATAGAAGTTGTATCTCTGTTTTATAATTTGTAGTTCAGTTCAAATACCAGTGAGAGAGAGGAATAGAGTGATTGTAATCTGAAGATTGAGGTGACATCAATAAAAGGATCAAGCTTTCTCTTCTTCCACTCCAATTCACGGGTATGTCTCGCTTTATTTTTATGTATTGTTTTTCATCTTCCATGAGTAGCTAAATTCATTTTCTGGGCTCACTATTGTTCCTCTCTTCGATCCCTCTTCTTTTTGAATGATTTTTATGTAAAGACCCAAAGGAATCATATGCATGCCTAAACTAAGCCTTTCTTCTTTGAAAGTGTTCTGAAGGCACATGAGGATGGGTTGGATTTCTAAACTTCTACTTCTTTTAAACATCTCTTGAACTTGTTTTTATTTCAGGCTTGAAATATTTGATGATTTAACATTCAATTCAAGACAGTTTCTTAAAGAAAAGAGTTAACTTCTTCAAACTATCTTATTTACTTTGGTTAAAACTTTCTAAACTCAAGCTTAAGTTTTTGCCTATGATCAACTTGAGGCACTAAAAATTTCAAGAGAAAAACACATCGTTGAGTAGTGAGATAGTGAGCCCAGATCTTCTTCTTATATTAAAAACAACAAATCACTCTTCAAGCTTTTCAAAAAATCACCTTTTCCAAAGCCTTCTCTAAGTTTGCAATTTTTCTTTTAATTATTTGCTTTCTCTCCATTCTCTTTTTCAATTTATAAAAAAAAAGAAAGACAACAACTCCCTTCTTTGTTACTAAACAAAAATACCGAAAAACTTCTATCGCATTCCTCCCCGTGGACACGACCCGTTAGCCCAAAGCTACTCGTAATTCTTATCACTTTCATTTCACAATCAATTTTTGGCGCCGTTGCCGGGGAGAGAACAGTGTACTTATTTTTTTAACAAGTTTGGTGTCTTGTTTCAGGGACGTTAAGATTCAGATTTGGCACTCAAGCTTTGCAGAAGAAGACTTGCTATTCTGTGCCCCTACTCTCGAAAGTAGGAAACAAAATTCAAGAAATTGCAGCGCAAGTTTGAAAATTTGTGGACTATTAAAAACTCTTTTTTGCAGGACATACCGCTTTGCAAAAATACAGTTTTTGTGTATTATTCTTGCTATATTTGATATTCACACTCCCTATTTTTAATCCAACAGTAATCTGAGTGATTGTTAATTGCCTAAAAAATGTTTAGACTTGCATTCTAGGCATTTGTCTAATTACGTTTCTTTTACAATTACTGTTGAAGATAGCTGGAGACAAGGTGCGGATGCATAGCATATAGTTAGAAAATATTTTTGGGTGATATTTGATTGTGAATGTTACTTTTTTATATCTTGTACACTCTGCACAATCAATTCTAAGGGCAAAACCCAACAAGATAATGTGGGGAAGTCATTACTTTTCCTTAGCCTACAAACCATCTCCAAGCACCCACAACCTAAGCCTACGTAAAATCTGATAGACGTTGGCCTTAGGGACATCTCGAATTCACTAGGAGATTATCCTAAGGGGGAGGTGTTAGAATTTGACTCCTGCCAAATCAGTATTTAGGAAAGGGATTGAGTGGCGAAACTTCGAAGGCTGGTGGTTTGGCTTAATTAGGCCCGTCGCTTTTGCGCGGATACCTCCCACCAATCTTACCCTGACCTGGCTGATTAGCTTGTGGTCAAAGTCTACATTATACCTCTTGTGGACAATCAACCAGTTAGGAGTTATCTAGGTCAAGGTTATCTTAGACTAGGTTTGGTTGTTTTCTCTTGTTGACTATTGGTGAACTTGTTTGTGATTGTGTTTGTGTATGCAAGTGTGGTTAAGAGACCCTAATTCATCTAGGTTAACAAGAAACACATCACCACCTAAGTTCGAACCAAGACCAGATTCGATTATGGCTCAACTGACATCTTTGCAGGATAGGTTCTATCCCATTAGAACCTCACTTCCATCCTGCATCCAACTTCCATCGGTTGGTGAACAACTTTGAGCTTAAGCCACAGTTCATCAACACACTCCCTAAGTTCCATGTCTTAGAGTCCGAAGATGCTTATTTCTTCATAAGAGAATTTGAGGAAGTATGCTTAATGATGAAAATCTTACACCTTGCAGATGATGCTATTAGGTTGAGATTTGTCCCTTTCGCTCTTAAGGACTTAGCCAAGAAATGGCTCTATAACTTAGCAGCCTGCTCTATCACATTCTGGGATGGTTTCATCAAGGTCTTCTTGAAGAAATTCTATCCAATTCATAAGACTACTCTCGTTAGAAAAAACATTATGCAGTTCAAGTAAGAACCTAGTGAACCATTTTGGAGGTACTCTGAACGCTTCAAAGACCTTCTTGTCCAATGTCCTCATCATGGAATAGAAAAATGGTGACAATGTCAAATTCTTTATGATGGTTTAGACTACTCAACCAAGACCCTCTTAGAAAGCATATGCCAATGGGGATTCTTGCAGAAGGATGAGAAAAAAGGATGAGATTTATATGAGAATCTAGTTGAAAAGACCATCCAATGGGAACCAACTAGTGAAAGCTTTAGGAATTCAAACTCCATCTCTTCAAAAGGAGTCTCCATTCGATTGAATCATCCATACCTAACGAGGCAAAGTTAGCTAACCTAGCGAGAAGACTGAAAGCTTTAGAAACTAAGGAACCAAGTCCAGTCAATCAAGTCAGCCCAAACTAAATTCCAACTCCGGGCTGTACTTATTATCAAGCCATAAATCATGTGTTTGAGGAGTGTCCCGTGTTTCAAGCTCAACAACACTTTTCAGAACCGATGAATGCGGCCTTTTTAAGGCCGAACAATGATCCTTACGCACCAACGTACAATCCTGGCTGAAGATATCACTCAAATTTCTCATGGAGCCAATGCAACAATGACCACCCATGGTCGAACCGTGCAAGCCACTTCCATCATTCTAATAATTCTTCCAATCGTTAACCCACTTTCCAAATTACCCTCACAATTATCCCAACAATATTTTAATTATCAACAAAACTTTTCCACCAAGCTCCGCCATCTTTCTTCCAGAATCCTCAACTTGAAAGAAGAATGACTGATTTTGAGAGAAATATGGAAAGGTACATGAAGAACCAAGATTCTCTCATGCAAACAATACAGAGGCTAGAGGGTCAAATGAGCTAATTAGCCAATTCACAGAATGAGAGGCAAAAGGTACCTTGCCCAGTCAACTAATTATGAATCCTAGGAATTCTCAACAAGCTCATTTAGCTGAGGATCAATCATTGAATCAATGTAATGTTGTTCATACATTGAGGTCGGAAAAGAAAGTTGATAATCAAGTGTCAACACCACCCAATCCCAGTCAGCACAATCACAGTCAAGCATCCACCTCATCTAGTCCCAATCCTTTCAAATCTGACGAATCTGAAACAGATAAGTCAACCAGTCAGGTGTACAAGCCTATAGTACCATTTCCTAATAGGCTAAAGAACAACAAACAGAATTAACACATGGATAAAATAATTGAGATATTCAACCAAGTGAAGATAATGTGCCACTCTTTGATGCCATTCAACAAGTCCCATCTTGTGCAAAATTTCTTAAGGACATGTGCACAAAGAAGAGAAAGACTAATGTACCCAAGAAGTCTTCTTAGCCACTAACATTAGTGAGCTACTATCGGGTCTGATCCCTGTCAAGTACAAAGATCCGGGTTGTCCCACCATTGCCTGCACTATAGGACAAACCGAGATTAGTCACGCACTTCTTGACTTGGGAGCGAGTATCAACCTACTTCCATTCTCAGTTTGTCCACAACTCAGGTTGGGCGATCTTAGTCCAACTCGAGTCACAATCCAACTGGCTGACCGTTCTGTGAAAGTTCTAAAGGAGAAAATTAATGATGTCCTTATTCGGGTCGGGGAGTTTATCTACCCAGTTGATTTCATAGTTCTTGAGACACAACCTGTGTCCAATCCTAGGGCTCAAACTCCTGTTATCCTAGGGCGCCCATTCCTTACTACTGCCAATGCTATTATTAATTGTAGGAATGGTCTATGAGATTAACCTTTGGGGACATGACTAGAGAAGTCAATGTCTTCAACCTAGAAAAACAACCTCGTAAAATAAGAGACCAAACATTTGAGGTAAACTTTGTTGAAAATAATTGTGATGAAGAAAGTGAAGATATAGAGAATGAATCTCTGTTTCTTGATGAATTATTTAAGAATGAATGCGATTATCTTAATGATAAGGCATATGTCAGAGATCCTAATTTTAGAGTCTCTTTTATAAAAAGTAAATTTGATTTGAATATCTTCACTTTCGCTGAGCCAATTAATTATATATCGCATGAGAATATAACTCAAGAACCTCCAATTGATCTACTCTTTGAAAACCTCTTCGAAGAAGAACTCATGTGTTTGGATGAACCGACTAGGGATATTTTGGTTAAATACACCTCTTGGGGAAAGTGCTGACTTAAGTTTTGAGGAGATGTATGAAACTGAGTTAGAATTTTTAGGCATTCATAGTGAGGAAGTTCCAACTGAGAAGTGTGATGGTGATCAATTTTTGAATAATGAATGTAAAAATATGAGGAAGAAAACCTAAAGAAGTTGAGACTAGGGAGGAAGAGAGCTAAAATGACAAAAAATTGGCCTCCCCACTATGCTCTATAAAGAGGACCCATTGGAATGATGGGAAGAGAGTTTAGGGATGAGACTGAAAAAGATCTAGGTGTGGGAGAAACATGATGTTGTACATATTTTTGTATAATATATGCACCTCTTTTACATTCAATTTCATGCATCTATACATTTCTTTCATACATTGGGGACAATGCATGAGATAAGTGTGGGGGAGGGCTCTAACATGACTAATATACTAAAAGAAAATAGAAATATATATATATATATATATATAATATATATATATATATATATATATATATATATATATATATATATAAACTTTTTGAAAGGTAAGAACAATATTTTGATGTATTGTTTTGTAAGAAATTAAGTCAATTTTAAGGAATAGGAAAATCGTAATTATGATTTCTTATACTTGGTCAAAATAAAATGACTTGCTTGATTTTCAGGGTTAGAATGAAAATTAATGAAAGTAATGTAGTCTTGATCTTTACCTTGAAGAATATGCACACCTTACACACTTACACACTTAGGGTTCAAAAACAAAGACTCTTATGCCTTATAAAAATTATATATATATATGAAAAATAAACAAATCTAATTATTGATTAGCTAGATGCTTTCCTAAGAAAGCCTTGGTATTTATGCAAAAGATAATTAGATAAGTTTGAAATATATATATTATATAATATATATATATTATATATATATATATATATATATATATAATATATATATATATATATATATATCTATATATATATATATCCTCTGATTAAGCTGGGTATTTGTGCCTCATGAAGCATAAGTATTCACGCCTAAAAGGGGTACATTTTATAAATAAAAACCTTCATTTCGTGGCCTTGTCTGCTCGAGTGTTTAAGTCTTTATGGGTGTTTTCACACCTGGTGCCCTAAGACTGTCCAGTTTGGGTGTTATCGACTAAAGGCTTATTACATGGGCAGATTAGAAAGGCTAATGGAATTGAGGAATAAATACCACCAAAAATAAATATAAATAAGGCATATGAGTTAATGTTAAAGAACCCTTAGTCTAACTTCACGGTCACGAAGGAGCATATGACTCAGGGTAAGGTAATAGACTAGATGAGAAATACAATTTGACTCCGTACTTTGGTTGATGACATGTTTTTGAATAGAGACTAGTTTAGGAATGAAAAGTTTGATATTCCTATAACTTATAGGTTATTTGAACTCTTACAAATATACTTCAAATATTTTCTCTTTTCAAAATGCTTTTCAAAATACTAATATTTTTCTCTTTCTTAATGGATTTTTTGGGTGTAATCCACTGAAAACCCTCACGAGACAAAACTCGTCCTCTAGGGGTAACCTAGAGATTTAACGGCTTGTTGCACATGCTCAGTGCAATCGAGTAACCTACGAAAGTGGTCTAATAATTGATTAGGATTAATTTTGATGTTTGCTCGAGGGCGAGCAAAAGATAAGTGTGGGGGTGTGATCGATCACATATATTGCATATATATTGTCACATTACCATATTTATTATCTAAATAAATCATATTAATAAGTCTTATTTTTCTTTATAAAATGCAGGCCCATTGCTAAAGGATAAGAAAGAGAAATGAGCCCAAATGCCCATCAAATTCTGATTTAATTCAGAATTAATTCAAAATCAAGAAATCAGGGCAGATCATGGCAAATCAAAGAGGTTGAAAATTGGTTAAATTGAATCTTCCCAATCAGGTGGTTAAAGCCAAAGATCAAAAGCTGTTTCGTCAAATCTTGGAGCTGAAATGGGAAAACCAGCAGGAGATAAAGGAGAGTCACCAAACGAGCGAGACCCACCAACCTGGTGTGGCACCTGGCTACACCATGGCCGCAGAAACGTGACTGATTGAGGTTTTACCTGCACAAAAATATAGAATTTCAGAACTTTTATAACAATAGTGCAAGGTGCTCAATTCTATCGCTATAGCAAGTTGCTATGCGGGTCGTGATCCACAAGGAGGGACTAGCGATGGAAGCTTTTTTTAACAAGTTCTCTTTTAAGTTACATTCAATGGTTAAAGATCTTCTTTTAGTTCTTTAAAAGAAAAAGAAAAATAAGTTATTTTTTATGCTTCAAAGAATGGTTAAGTTCTTCTTTAGTTCTATAAAAGAAAAGAGAAAAATGGAGTTACAGTTAAGTCAGAAAGAAAGTGATAGATCGAGAAGGTGGAGAAAATGAAAGTGGATATGTACAAAGAAATTGAAAAAGATTGAAAGAAATTTTGAAGATTATAGTGTTGGTATTTACACTAAAATTAAAAGAAAAGTAAACTAAAACCTAAAAAAGTTACTTATCTCTTCGGTGCCTGCTTACGTTTGACCCGTATCGACGATGTACCATTGCTTGAAGGCGAGCGAAGTATGACAAATAGGATCTTGGCCATTCCCATATTACACTATGAATTGAAGGGGCAAGCTACACTACCATAGAAATGGATTTCCATCACCATAAGCCATCAATGGCACTTGCAAGGGCAAGGCAACTTTGAAGCTATCAGTTTCATTTTGATCCACAAACACAGCAGAGGGAAAAACGAAAACAAGAGTAAATAAGAAGAAGAAACTTCGATTCGATTCAAATAACAATGGAAGAAAAGATCACTTACACCAGTGTCACCTTCAGTACAAGCTTGCTCTCGTTCCTCCATGAAAGTATTCTCCCCTCTCAATTACATAAAGAAAATAAAATTACATGAAAGAAAATAAAAAACTTAAGTTACAAACTATAAATTAGCCTAAATTCTGCTCTCTGCTTGGTCCTTCCCTTTGCTTTTGAGATTGCAGGAATTTGTAGGAGAAATGAAGAGGTTAGAGAAGTATGAAGATAGGGAAAGCTGGATATTTCTGAATTTGAATCCTCTCCTTATCTCCAAACTTGATTTGCTGTAGATTTTCAGCTCTGATCTGCAGCTTGTTAGCGTGTTGATTGCTGAATATAACTTATCAAATGATAGAATTCAAAATAGTGATCAACTTAAGAGTTGTAGCCCTTTAAGTATTCTTTCTGGATCATCTTGAATCATTAGATTTAAAGTTTGGTAGCGAAAGTTATGATTCAAATACTAAAATGTATCCAGTCAGAATCTGAGTCAAATTTGTTTCATCTCATCCGTTGATCTTCTCTCTATCCATTTATCACTTTGGATTTAGACTCTGTATTTGACGTTATCCTCTTTTGATCTTTAGATTTAACCACTTGATTCACCAAAAACTGAATCTAACCAGTCAGATTTGGGATCATCCTCCTCTAACCAAATAGATCTAGTTAAATCTGAATTTAACTAATATTGATTTGATTTTATCTTCTTTCTCCCCATAATTATCTTCTGCAAAATAGACATTTAAGATAAGAAATTTAGCAGATTTATTATATGATAAATGTGGGAATGTAATAAAGAATAATGCAATAAATGTGTGCAATCACACCCCCCACCTATCTTTTGCTCGTTCTCGAGCAAAACAACAAAACTAAACTAAAATTATTAGACCACTTTCGCAGGTCACGCGATTGCACTGAGCATGTCCAACAAGTCATTAAACCTCTAGGTTAGCCTTAGAGGACGAGTTTTTATCTCGTGAGGGTTTTCAGTAGATTGCACCCACAAAATCCATAAAAAAGAGAAAATATTAGTATTTTGAAAACACATTTTGAAAGAGAAAAATACTTGAAATATTATTGTAAGAATTAAGTAATCTATAAGTTATAGGAAAACCGAATTTTTCATTCCTAAACTTAGTCTCTATTCAAAAATTTATTATCAATCAAAGTAAGGAGTCACATTGTACTTCTCATCTAGTCTATTACTTTACCCTAAGTCATATGCACCTTCGTGACCGTGAAATTTTGACTAAGGGTTCTTTAACTCTAACTCTTATGCCTTATTTATTTATTTTTTTGTTTTTGGTGGTAATATTCCTTAGTTCTATTAGGCTTTCTAATCTGCCCATGTAACGAGCCTTTAATCGGTGACTTCCAAACCAAACGGTCTTAGGGCACCGGGTGAGAAGACACCCAAGGACTTAAGGACTCGAGTAAATAAGGTCACAAAACTAAGAATTTTATTATATGAACCACTTTTAGGCGTGAATACTTATGCTTTATAAGGCACAAATACCCAGCTTAATCAGAGGATTTTTGATATATATATATATATATTTTTTCTTTTCTTTTTTTCTTTTTTCTTTTAATAAGGCATAAGAATCTTTGTTTTTGAACCCTAAGTGTGTAAGTATATAAGAATGCATATATCATCAAGGTAAAAATCAAGACTAAATTACTTTTTTAAATTTTCTTCCTAACCTTAGAAATCAAACAAATAATCTTATTTTGACCAAGTATAAGAAATCCTAATTATGATTCTCCTATTCCTTAAAACTGACTTAATTTTTTATAAAAAATATGTCAAAATATTATTTCTATTTTCAAAAAGTTTTTTAAAAGTAAAGAAAATGTTAATAAAAAAATTTATTTTATTTTTTTATTTTTTTAAAAAAAGGAAAACCTAAGTTATGAAAACCTAAGTTATGTTAGAACTGTTGGCCCAAAGGTTACACTCTTCGGTTTATGCATTTTGATGATAACAAAACATATAAAAGCTATTTGGTACTAATAGAGGTTCTGTTGGCCCAGAGGCCTTCCTCTCTAGTTTTGATGATGATTAACTCATGTAGTTATGTTTACTAATAATCTTGTGATTTTAGTTATAGATCATTAAGCAAGATATTAGTTGGTGATTGCTTCAAAAGAGGAGTTTGGAAGCCTTCACTTGGTGATTCCCGAGCCCGAGCGTCAAGATCATACATAGCCATGCTCGTTGGATCACGGAGTTGTGGACCGAGTCGACTTGAAGATGTAGATCGTCAAGAAGACTTAGGTATCATAGTTTAGTGTGTTTAGATCCATTTTTAAAGCTTAGTATAGTTGATATGCTCAAGTGCACAATACACACACGTTTCATGTTTTGGATTTGTGTTTTTTATGAATAGATCAAAACAAGTTTATATGGTTTATATGTATAGTAGATGTTTTCTATTTATACATGCATGCTTAAACTTCCTAGACAAACTTATTTTGACTTTTCTATTCATGTGTTGAAAATCAAGTTTGATAAAAATACAAGTTTTGGTTTTTGGTAAAAATTGTTAGATACAAAAATAGTTCATATTGATTGATACTTGAGCTAAACTTTTTATCACATGTTTATATATCAATGCAAAATGATAAAACTATTTTTGTGATTTTTAGAAGTGTTAAAAGATTTATCAAAAATATTTTTCCCAGTTTTTCTGACCTTGTTCTGTGCCTGACAGGCTAGGACGGTCGACCGTGCGGTCGACCGAACCAGTAGCCGATCGACCCATGCGGTCGACCGACGTGCACAGCCTTGTGTACGTCTGGCTGGCACATGGGCCGGTCGACCGAGCGGTCGACCGGATCTGAGAGCAGAGCTCTCTGTTTATTTCGGTCGACCGGGCGGTCGACCGGGTTTGCCCAACGGTCATAAATATGACCGTTGGCGGTCGACCGGCCGGCCGACCGCCAGGCTTGTCAGGCTGCCACATCAGCCTAACGGCTAGTTTCAGGGTTTGGCCTATATAAACCCCATCTCTTTGGGATTTTGGCCAAGATTTCTAAGAGCAAAAATTCCAGTTTTCTGAAGTGTTTTTAAAAGATTTCAAAAGTGTTTTGGGCTTTAAACTTTCAATCTTACTTGTGTTTTAGGGTTTGGGAAATCAAAGAAAATAGGAATTTGGGATATTTGTATTGATTTTCATTCTCTATCTTTTACGAGAGTTTTCCCAAGTATTTTTTTTGAGTTCTTGTTTTCCAAACACCTAGTTTTCCACACTTGAGCTTATCTTCTATCCTATTCTATTAGGATCTTATTTTGTGGAAAAGAGAGATTGTTTGAGGTTGTGGAAACCTCTAAGTTGTAAACCCTCCTTGTATTTGTGTATCCCTCTTTGGTAGAGGTTGATTGGAGTAGTGTTTGCTCCCTCTTTGGTAGAGGTTGAGGCTTGTGGTTTGCTCCCTCTAGTGAGAGGTGGAGTTTGGTTTGTAAACCCTCTTCGGTAGAGGTGTTGTGGTTGTTTGGCTACGGGCCTACCCTCGGTTGTGAGGCGGTGTTTGAGAGAGGAGTTCGGTACTCCTAGTGTTGTAACAAATCCTCCTCGGTGGAGGTTCCCTCGGTGGGAGATAGTGGATTGGAAATCCTTCTCGGTGAAGGCGGGGATGTAGAGCTAGGGGCTCGAACCTCGAAACATATCTTGTCTTAGCGTTTGATCCATTGTCTCTCAACTCTCTCTCTCTTTATTTTGTGCAAAGCATCATTCATAGCATCATATCTATTTGCTTGTGTTTGAGCATTGAGTCATATTGTCATATCTATTATATGCTTGTGTGCTTGTGTACCTCACTTGTATTTAACCACAAGAGCTTCATATAGCACCTCAACCCATATCTAGGGGAATCAAAATGAGTTAGTCCAGAGCCCTTCACGGGGAATTCGGCTACACTTGTGTGTTGTACTAAGTGTGTTGCAAATTAGTTTTAAGCTTCCGCATTTAGCGCATTTAGTTTATAGATTAGCCATATCACCTATTCACCCCCCTCTAGGTGTTTTTCAATTGGTATCAGAGCCTACGCTCCTGATACTTAGGTTTAACAACCTAGGAGTGAGATCTTGGTTTAGCTAATCTACATTTGCATTTGCACTTTTGTTTGCTTGCACTAATTTAGTTTGGACCCATGGACTTCATGACCCCACCTATGTTTGACCCTTCCAACATTCTTGTTTGGAAGACAAAGATGTCCGTTTACCTACAAACCCTAGGTTATAAGGTTCACCTTGCCATTACCAAGGAATCCTACCTTAGTGATAGCAAGCATTTAGGGGCCAATGCTCAAGCCCTTGAGGCTATTAGAAGCACTCTTCCTAGAGAATATCTTTTACTTGCTTCTAACTTTGATTCCGCATTTGCAGTGTGGAACATGTTGACAACCACCACCACCTCCAAGCTTCAATTGCCAATCCAACCGAGGAAGAATCTAGTGGAGAATCCGATTCACAATGCTATATGATCCAAGGGAATGACTCCCTTGAGGTACATTCGGAACCCCACTTAGATTGTGATAATGATGCTAGTTCTTCATGTGATGATTATATTGATCTCCATGCTTTGAATGAAGAATTTTCTATTGTGTGTGAAAAATTATTAGAAAAATATAATGTTTTGAAAAAGAAAAGTCTAGGAATTGCTAATGAAAATAAAAGTTTGCATTCTAGACTTAACATTATTTTGGAAGAGAAAGATGAGATTTTGGATGAAAGGGATTCATTAAAATCTCAACTTGATCTCGTTTTAAATGAAAATAAAATTTTGAAAAATAAAAATTATTGTGATGATATGTTGAAGAAAAATGAGTTTTTATCCTCAAGATTAGATTTTGTTTTACATAATAATGATTCTTTGAAAGAGAAATAGATTTTATTTCAAAAGAATTAGAAATTTGTTTAGATAAAAATAAATCCTTGAAAAATGATATTGTTTCTCATGTTTGCCATGGTAGGGTAGTTTCACTTAGAACACCTATTGCATGTACCTCTTCTTTTAGGATTAATGATGATATTTGTTTATTAAAGAAGAGTGTAGATTGTTTGGGCTCCACTTTGAGCCAATGTGTAGTGGGTCATACACGTTTGGAAACTTTGTTTCGAAAGAAACAAGTTCCATCTATTCATGCACACCCTACACGGCATACACATGCTTCTTACGGACACACCCATCACATGTATGCTCATGTGTACATTTGTACACATTGTGAACGTAAGGGCCACCTTGCTAAATTTTGTTTTGATAGAATACATGATTCAAATTTAGCAAATAAATTTGTTTGGGTTAGAAAAGGTACTAACCCCCATGGACCCAAAAGATTATGGGTACCAAAGACCACCCCTCCTATTGTTTATGATGTAGGTGTGGGCTCTCACATAACGTGAGAGTAGCCGTACCTTGGAGTGGATGCGTTCCATGCTTAAAAGGAAACATTTTGGATGCATCACTTTCAAAGGAAGTTTGGTGGAGAGGACCACCATGTTTTGGAGTTATGGAGAGTTGCCTCATAGGTTTTGGTAACGGTCTCTTACTCCTTATTTATTGTTTAGATGCTTTCATATTACTTGTTTATAGCATGTTTTATTATTTGTAGATTATTATGAAAATGCCATGTTTATTAGATCCTTGACATGCATGTATAGCCTTTTGAGACACCCATGCTTATATGGACCCATATTTAGTGTTCTCACCTTTGTTAAGCTATCATGTTTATCATAGCTCTAATAACATGTGAATTTGCATAATATATCATGTTATGTTTTTCATGTTTATTCATATCTTGTTTTTGATGCTTCATGATTTCATTACATGTTTAGATGTTAGCTTTATTAAAATTAGGTATATACTTGTGCATATAGTGGGCCACAAATAAATCTATTTATGTTTGTGCTTGAATGCTTATTTGTTCCCATTAGATGTGCTAGTATAGTCTAGTTTTGATGATTCATGCATTTTAAACTTGTATTCATATTTTTGGATGTGTTTTATGAGTTTTCATTTCATGTATATGTTTATTTTGCCAAACTTTAAGATATACATGTATACCCTTGAGTCATTTGCTTTTCATGCAAATCTATATTTATGGACTCATTTGTGTTTAGGGATATGTATGTAAACTTCATGTTTGACAAATCATACATATACCTTGAAATAAAAGTTGATTTAATGAAAATTTAGTTATTCATGTTTTCATGTATTTATGTTTAAACTTCATGTATATGTCTATCTTGTCCAAACCATTAGATATACATGTTTATCCTTTTGAGCCACGTGCCTTCATGCATATATAATTTGTGGACTCTTTGTGTTTGGATATGTATGTATATTTTAGTTTGTACATGACATACATATGCCTTGAAGATTAAATAGTTTTAATGATTTTTATGATTTTCTTGTTTAAGGAATATTGAGCTTAATGAAAAATTTTCATGATTGTGATCCTCACATTTTATTTGTACACTCACATTTATTGCTTGCTCATGTTTTATTTTCATGAGTCATATTTATGCTTAATTGTATTAGAGTGCTGATTATCATGTGGATTTCATGTTTCATGAAAAACAATTTTGTGTTTATTCCTTACTTGAAGGATTTCGTACTAGTTAACAAAACTTTCTATTTTAAACTAGTTCGTATTCTTCGTTTTGATAATATGAGTTATACCATGCTACTATTGTTGTTCAATTGGTATCATTGAACTCTTTCAATTGATATCAATTTTGATCTTTTTGTATACTTATATGTTTATTGTGTATGTATACTTTCAATTGGTATCATCTATTGGTGATTGGTACTCATTCTATTTCATACACATATACATGTTTTATTTGTGCTATTATATTTCTATATCTTGAGCACAAATCTTGTTTTTGCTAGAGCTTGAACTTTATTTTTGTCTCAATAGACTTATTTTTCAATTGGTATCTTATTTCAAGCCTATGCATAGTGTTTATTGGTATTTCATAAAGGGGGAGAAAATCTCGTATTTTATCTTTCAATTGGTATTTAGTATTCCACTCCCTTGCTTTATGATAGAAAATAAAAATTTCAATTGGTATCTTATGCCTTAAAGAATAATGTTTAATTTCAATTGGTATCATATGCTTAAAATGAACAATTATTTCAATTGGTATCAAGATGTTGTTTTCATTTTTAAGTTGGTATCTAGAGGCATATCATGTTTATAGTCACCCCTTATTGACTTTGTTTTTGTTTTAGACAAAAAAGGGGAGAACTTTGTTTTTATTGTTTTGATTGACAAAAAGGGGGAGAAAGATTTTTACCCCTCATTTTATTTATTGTTTTGATTTTTACCCCTTTGTTGATGATTGACAAAAAGGGGAGAAAGATTTTGAGTTTTATATGAGTTTTGATATATGCATATTTATGTTTTTGCAGATATTAAGTTTAATATAGTTTAATGTTAATTGGTATCTAGAGCATGTTTTATTTTTTGAACATTGCATTGGTATCTAGAGCCTCTTTATTGTTTATGCATATCTATGCATTCATGTTTAAAAGCTTTCATTGCATATTTTTTATGTTTATTTGTTTATGCATGAGTTAAGGGGGGCTTCTTTGAAGCTTAACTTTAATCCATGCATATATAACTCCATGAGTTTTGTCATCATCAAAAAGGGGGAGATTGTTGGCCCAGAGGCCTTCCTCTCTAGTTTTGATGATGATTAACTCATGTAGTTATGTTTACTAATAATCTTGTGATTTTAGTTACAGATCATTAAGCAAGATATTAGTTGGTGATTGCTTCAAAAAGAGGAGTTTGGAAGCCTTCACTTGGTGATTCCCGAGCCCGAGCGTCAAGATCATACATAGCCATGCTCGTTGGATCACGGAGTTGTGGACCGAGTCGATTTGAAGATGTAGATCATCAAGAAGACTTAGGTATCATAGTTTAGTGTGTTTAGATCCATTTGTAAAGCTTAGTATAGTTGATATGCTCAAGTGCACAATACACACACGTTTCATGTTTTGGATTTGTGTTTTCATGAATAGATCAAAACAAGTTTATATGGTTTATATGTATAGTAGATGTTTCTATTTATACATGCATGCTTAAACTTCCTAGACAAACTTATTTTGACTTTTCTATTCATGTGTTGAAAAATCAAGTTTGATAAAAATACAAGTTTTGGTTTTTGGTAAAAATTGTTAGATACAAAATAGTTCATATTGATTGATATTTAAGCTAAACTTTTTATCACATGTTTATATATCAATGCAAAATGATAAAACTATTTTGGTGATTTTTAGAAGTGTTAAAAGATTTATCAAAAATATTTTTCCCAGTTTTTCTGACCCTGTTCTGTGCCTGACAGGCTAAGACGGTCGACCGTGCGGTCGACCGAACCAGTAGCCAGTCGACCCATGCGGTCGACCGACATGCACAGCCTTGTGCACGTCTGGCTGGCACATGGGCCGGTCGACCGAGCAGTCGACCGGATCTGAGAGCAGAGCTCTCTGTTTATTTCAGTCGACCGGGCGATCGACCGAGTTTGCCCAACGGTCATAAATATGACCGTTGGCGGTCGACCGGCCGGCTGACCGCCAGGCTTGTCAGGCTGCCACATCAGCCTAACGGCTAGTTTCAGGGTTTGGCCTATATAAACCCTATCTCTTTGGGATTTTGGCCAAGATTTCTAAGAGCAAAAATTCCAGTTTTCTGAAGTGTTTTTAAAAAATTTCAAAAGTGTTTTGGGCTTTAAACTTCCAATCTTACTTGTGTTTTAGGGTTTGGGAAAATCAAAGAAAATAGGAATTTGGGATATTTGTATTGATTTTCATTCTCTATCTTTTACAAGAGTTTTCCCAAGTATTTTCTTTGAGTTCTTGTTTTCCAAACACCTAGTTTTCCACACTTGAGCTTATCTTCTATCCTATTCTATTAGGATCTTGTTTTGTGGAAAAGAGAGATTGTTTGAGGTTGTGGAAACCTCTAAGTTGTAAACCCTCCTTGTATTTGTGTATCCCTCTTTGGTAGAGGTTGATTGGAGTAGTGTTTTGCTCCCTCTTTGGTAGAGGTTGAGGCTTGTGGTTTGCTCCCTCTAGTGAGAGGTGGAGTTTGGTTTGTAAACCCTCTTCGGTAGAGGTGTTGTGGTTGTTTGGCTACGGGCCTACCCCTCGGTTGTGAGGCGGTGTTTGAGAGAGGAGTTCGGTACTCCTAGTGTTGTAACAAATCCTCCTCGGTGGAGGTTCCCTCGGTGGTAGATAATGGATTGGAAATCCTTCTCGGTGAAGGCGGGGATGTAGAGCTAGGGGCTCGAACCTCGAAACATATCTTGTCTTAGCGTTTGATCCATTGTCTCTCAATTCTCTCTCTCTCTCTCTTTATTTTGTGCAAAGCATCATTCATAGCATCATATCTATTTGCTTGTGTTTGAGCATTGAGTCATATTGCCACATCTATTATATGCTTGTGTGCTTGTGTGCCTCACTTGTATTTAACCACAAGAGCTTCATATAGCACCTCAACCATATCTAGGGGAATCAAGAGGAGTTAGTCCAGAGCCCTTCACGGGGAATTCGGGTACACTTGTGTGTTGTACTAAGTGTGTTGCAAATTAGTTTTAAGCTTCCGCATTTAGCGCATTTAGTTTATAGATTAGCCATATCACCTATTCACCCCTCCCTCTAGGTGTTTTTCAGGTTCAAGAATGAATTTCAGATTGATACAGGTATTGATGGCTCAAGAGTTCTCAAGCATGTTACAAGGTTGATGGCTCAAAAGGACTCACTCATAGGATAAGAGCACGGTTCAGAGACGCCTACCTGTGAATCATTGTGTTTTTAGTTTGTTAAAGAATAGTATATAGTATTGAAGCTCAAATACCCTACACACACAAAATTGCACGTTTTTTCAAAAGATTATTTTTGACTCTTGATAAAATACTTTAAGTCCTATTTCAGTTATATGCATACTTAGCTTATTGTATTTTACAAATCCTTTACAAAAATCCCTTTGAAAATAACATATCTTCAAATCAAATTTCTAACCTGTTTTCTAATTATGACCTGTTGCGGTCGACCGGGCAGTCGACCGGCTCTATTACAGGTCAGAACGGTCGACCACGCGGTCGACCGCAGTCCTGACCCATGGGGTGTGCATGTGTGCACATTCCTCGGTCGACCGAGCGGTCGACCGGACCCCATTACGGTCGATCGAGCAATCGACCGACTGACAGACTCAAACTCTCGGTTTGGGACGGTCGACCGCAGTCAGCCAACGGTCATAATATTTGAAAACCGGTCGACCGGCCGGTCGACCGTGCTCTGCATTTCTGGCCAAACGGCTAGTTTTTTAAACCTGTTTTAAAATGTAGTTTTTATCTTAAAACGTGGATTAGGCTGGATTTTGGTCAAAATATACCTGCTTAGTCCAAATAGATGTTTATCCTTTAATCCCTACCTAAATCCTATATATAGGGGTGGTTGGGGTTGAGGTGAATTACAACAACTATTGCAAAGATTTCAAAGTTTGAGTATTCTTGAAAGAAGTGTTTTACTCTCAGTTTTTTGTGCTCTAATCTCTGTTTTATTTTTGAAGGTTTTGAATCAAATCTCTCTTCTACTTTGTTTTATTTTCACTTATAAACCATGAGCTTCAATCCTACATATTATTCTCTAGGGTTTTGTAAAGAAAAGTTTTTCAAAAGAGAGTTTGTAATCTTTTAATCACCAAGTGATTATTGTACTTGTAGCTACACTACCTCTGAACTAGAGGAGCGTGATTGAGGAGTTGGGTACTCCCTGGTGATTGTAATCCTTTGTGAAAATTCTAGTGGATCGAAAATTCTTCTGGGTGAAGGCGGGGACGTAGAGCTGGGTGCCCGAACTTCAAAATAAATCTCTATGTTTGCGATTGGTTTACTTGTGTCTTTTACTTTCTATTCATTCATTCTTATATTGTCGATTTATACTCTTTGAACAAGATTGCATTGCGCACCTCAAACTCTTATTTAGAGGAATCACAAGGAAGAAGTTCAGAGCCCTTCACGGGGTATACGGCTTCGAATCTTGCTTTGAGTAATCGTTGCATCATTTCATTTATAATTTGTACATTGATTAGCATTACACCTATTTACCCCCTCTATGTGTGATTTCAAGAACCCTCCCCCAAACCTATCTCATGCATTGTCGTCAATGTATGAATTAATGCATAGATGCATAAAAAAGAAGAAAGGGAAGGAAAATATTACCTTAAGCTGGTGGTTCCGGTGGTGGTCTGATTGGTCCACGAAATGCGGCCCAATCTAATTTGCGTGGAGTTCGGAGGAACCCACCAGAAACCTCTCTAATATAACCCACTAAAATGATGTATATATGAATGATTTTATTAAGAATTTTACCCATCTAATTTCCAAATTTCACAAATAATTTTGAAGTCAATTTTATCAACACCCTTGTCCCAAAATGGAGTGTGAAAGATGACATGATTGACTTAGACTTAGAAAGTACGGGAACTAATACGGACTTAGGAAAGTGACTTAACTCAAGTAAAGGTTCAGGAGTCGAGATTATTTCAAAAAGTGGGTTCAAATCAAGAAGTTGAAACTCAAGTCCACATTCATTTTCCAACAACGGAATGTAACTTAACATTGGTGATTCAAGTTCAAGAATGACAGGTGTGGGAATCGAAACTGACTCTAAATATTACTCAAGTTGGGTAATAAAATAGGAGTCAATATTGATTTAGGAATTTGAACTGGATCACAAATTTGAGAATCTAGGTCACATTTCTCATTGAGTTCAATGTTATAAAAATGAGAACTTGCTAATTTGTCAATGAGACTTTCAAAAGTATGAAATTGGTCAAGTTTAACATGATGATCATAAAAGATTGGCGATTCAATTTCATGATGAATTGGCATAGGATCCAATGTTGACTCGGGAAAAGATTGAAATCAGGTGAAGACACCGAGTCATTATTGAATCAGGAAGTAGAATTGAATCACCAAGTTGAAGTTCAGGATCATATTCATTCTCAAGTTCAATTTCAAGAAAGGGATAACTTTCCAAAATGTCAATGTGATTTTTAAAATTCAGAGTTTGGGCAAGTTCAAATGGGTGTGCTGAAATGGAATCTTATTTTTCAAAACAACATGACTCCTCGGCTCTAACAGAATGGTTAGCGACATCAGAAATGGTCAAATGGTAAGAATGGAGAGTTTGGACCATCATATCTATGTCATGATTACGAGCGATTTGAGCCTGAGTCATGACTTCAAGCATTTTTTCATAGTCGATTGGTTCATCGTTTTGTTGCGATTGGACTTGAAAAGATGAAGTTTTATTTTGGAATTTGTGGTAAAAATGAGAGTCCGTCAGATTTTGTGATTGTTGCTTGGACTCACGCATACTCATTTCCAAGATTGATGTTTTTTATTTTGAACTGGTGGAACTGAGTATGAATCTTGGAAATATTGTGGACAAGGTGGAAAGAAGGACAAGTTGGTAGAAAATTGGACTCAGGGGCGGTGAATTCCCATTGACTCTGTGAAGAGTTGAAATTATTTTAGAAATTATGGTCATAAGATTGGGGGCATGGGTTATATTGATTCGGATAAGACCAATCCAGCACACTAGGTTGGTTAAAGTTATGATATGCCGGTTGGTAATATCTGAAAAAGAGGTCGAGGTGTAATATGGACTACCATTAAAATTGAAAAAATTATTGTTATAAGCCATATCACAAAAGAAATGTCAAACACAAATAAAGAAAAATAAACAAATAAGCAAACAAATAAAAAGAAAAAATATCTAACCTAAGTTAGGGTAAACCTTATACCTAGATGACTCCTAACTGGTTAGACTGTCCGCGGGGGGTATATTACTGAATCTGACCACAAGTTAATCGGCCAGGTAGGGGCAAGATTGGTGGGAGGTATCCGCGGAAAAGCGACGGGCCTAATTAAGCCAAACCACCAGCCTTCGAGATTTCGCCCCTCAATCCCCAACCTTAGTCACCGATTTGGCAAGAGTCAGATTCAAATTAACTTTCCCCTTAGGTCAGTCTTCTATTTGAGTCCGAGATGTCCCTAGGGCCAACGTCTATTCAGTTTTAGTTAGGCTTGGGTTAGTGAGTGAGGAGATTGTTTGTGGGCTAAGGGAAGGTAATGACTTCCCCACCTTATCTTGTTTATAGGACAAGCCCTTAAATCAATTTAGTGCAGTGTATAAGTATATAGAAAAAAGTAACACTCAAGCAATATCTCATACAAGAATGAACTTTATATTAAATGCTATGCACACATACCTTGGCTCCAGCACTTTTCAACAGTAAATAGAAAATGTAATGAAATAGACACGTGCCTAATTGCAAAGTCTAAATCATTTTTAGCATTTACAATAAACTTTTTACTGTTGTGTTAGAAATGTATATACAGTGAGTCAAACAAGAAAATAAATGCTACAAATATTAAACTATTCAAATCAGCCAACCTGCAGAAAATACATGTTAGTAGTTCACTCAGATTGCCACAAGAATGTAGCAAATCTGAGGGCTTCTGGACTCTGCTTTCTTGAGTAGAGTCCAGGGCCACTTATATGTCCACTGCAGTAAAAATTTCTTGTTGTTAAATTTGTACACCAACAACAAAGAAGAATGTTAACCAAAAAATGTAAACCAAAAAGAGAATTACTTACTGTCCCTTCCCGGCAACGGTGCCAAAATTTGATTGAGATTTTACATGCACAAAAATATAGAATTTCAGAACTTTTATAACAATAGTGTAAGGTGCTCAATTCTACCGCTATAGCAAGTTGCTATGCGGGTCGTGATCCACAAGGAGGGACTAGCGATGGAAGCTTTTTTAACAAGTTCTCTTTTAAGTTACATTCAATGGTTAAAGATCTTATTTTAGTTCTTTAAAGAAAAGGGAAAATAAGTTATCTTTTATGCTTCAAAGAATGGATAAAGTTCTTCTTTTAGTTCTTTAAAAGAAAAGAGAAAAATGGATTTACAGTTAAGTTAGAAAGAAAGTGATAGATCGAGAAGGTGGAGAAAATGAAAGTGGATATGTACAAAGAAATTTAAAAAGATTGAAAGAAATTTGGAAGATTGTGGTGTTGGTAATTTATACTAAAATTAAAAGAAAAGAAAATTAAAACCTAAAAAAGTTACTTACCTCTTCGGCGCCTGCTTACCTTTGACCCGTATCGACGATGTACCTTTGCTTGAAGGCGAGCGAAGTATGACAAATAGGATCTTGGTCATTCCCATATTACACTATGAATTGAAGGGGCAAGCTACACTACTATAGAAATGGATATCCATTACCATAAGTCATCAATGACACTTGCAAGGGTAAGGCAAATTCGTGGCTATCGGTTTCACTTGGATTCACAAACACATAAGAGGGAAGTAAACGAAAACAAGAGTAAAGAAGAAACTTCGATTCGATTCAAATAACAATGGAAGAAAAGATCACTTATACCGGTGTCACCTTCAGTACAAGCTTGCTCTCATTCCTCCATGAAAGTATCCTCTCCTCTCAGTTACATAAAGAAAATAAAAATTACATGAAAGAAAATAAAAAACCTAAGTTACAGACTACAATTAGCCTAAATTCTACTCTCTGCTTGGTCCTTCCCTTTGCTTTTGAGATTGCAGGTATTTGTAGGAGAAATGCAGAGGTTAGAGGAGTATGAAGATAGGAAAAGCTGGATATTTCTGAATTTGAATCCTCCCCTTATCTCCAAACTTGATTTGATGTGGATTTTCAGTTCTGATCTGCAGCTTGTTGGCGTATTAATTGCTGAATATAACTTATTAAATGAAAGAATTTAAAATAGTGATCAACTTAAGAGTTGTAACCCTTTAAGTCTTCTTTCTGGATCATCTTGAATCATTAGATTTGAATTTCTGTAGCGAAAGTTATGATTCAAATACTAAAATGTATTCAGTCAGAATCTGAGTCAAATTTACTTCATCTCATCCGTTGATCTTCTCTATATCCATTTATCACTTTGGATTTGGACTCTATATTTGACGTTATCCTCGGTTAATCTTTAGATTAACCACTTGATTTACCAAAAACTGAATCTAACCAATTGAATTTGGGATCATCCTCCTCTAACAAAATAGATCTAGTTAAATCTGAATTTAACTGATATTGATTTAATTTTATCTTCTTTCTCCCCATGATTATCTTCTACAAAATATACATTTAAGACAAAAAATTTAGCAGATTTATTATATGATAAATGTGGGAATGTAATAAAGAATAATGTAATAAATGTGTGCAATCAGCGGCCATAGCCTCGTTTCCGTGGCTTGTTAGGATTTGTTGGGGGAGCATTTGCTCCCCCTATCTTCGTACGACCTCTCCCGTTTGGTTTTTTCCTATAAACACTGTATTTTTTAGAGAAAAAGGGACCAGAAATTAGTTTAAGTTTTTCTCTTTATTTTTAAGGTTTAGGCTCTTTGTTAGATAGTATAGAAGTTGTATCTCTGTTTTATAATTTGTAGTTCAGTTCAAATACCAGTGAGAGAGAGGAATAGAGTGATTGTAATCTGAAGATTGAAGTGACATCAATAAAAGGATCAAACTTTCTCTTCTTCCACTCCAATTCACGGGTATGTCTTGCTTTATTTTCATGTATTATTTTTTAATCTTCCATGAGTAGATAAATTCGTTTTCTGGGCTCACTATCGTTCCTCTCTTCGATCCCTCTTCTTTTTGAATGATTTTTATGTAAAGACCCGATGGAATCATATACATACCTAAACTAAGACGTTCTTCTTTGAAAGTGTTCTTGAAGGCACATGAGGATGAGTTTGGATTTCTAAACTTCTTCTTCTTTTAAAACATCTCTTGAACTTGTTTTTATTTCATGCTTGAAATACTTGATGATTTAACATTCAATTCAAGATGGTTTCTTAATGAAAAGAGTTAACTTTTTCAAACTATCTTATTTGCTTTGATTAAAACTTTATAAACTCAAGCTTAAGTTTTTGCCTATGATCAAGTTGAAGCACTAAGAATTTCAAGAGAAGAACACATCATTGTGTAGTTAGATAGTGAGCCCAGATCTTCTTCTTATATTAAAAATAACAAATCACTCTTCAAGCTTTTCAAAAAATCACCTTTTGCAAAGCCTTCTCTAAGTTTGCAATTTTTCTTTTAATCATTTCTCTTCTCTCCATTCTCCTTTTCAATTTATAAAAAGAAAAGAAAGACACCAACTCCATTCTTTGTTACTAAATAAAAACACCGAAAAGCTTCTATCGTATTCCTCCTCGTGGACACGACCCGTTAGCTCGAAGCTACGCGGTAATTCTTATCACTTTCATTTCACGATCACCTCTTAGTGATAGTTACCACATATGTATCCTTGGCCATGACTGGTCCTTAGTTCAAGAGCTTTTCAAAGCATGACCCATAAGATCACTTTCACATCCAAACTCAACAAACAATAGCAAGCTACACTTAAACCATCAAACTAACTAAAGCAAGTATAGAATAAAGTAATGATAACTTGTTAGAGAATTAGATGTTAGAGTGCGGAATCCATCATCATGAGCCATCAATGGCTCTTGTAAGAGCAAGGCCAAGTAGAGGCTATTAGATTAATGTGGATTATCAAGTAAGGAGTTAGCAAGTTAGTGGTTAGTTACCATGAGAGAAAAAGCTAAGCATGTAAAGAGTTAGAGAGAAGAAAACCAATAGAGATAAGTGTTGTCCCAAAGGTTATAATCCCCGATTTTGTGATTTGATGATAACAAAGCATACGGAGCTATTTGGTATTAATCAAGTTCAAGAGTGTATTTTAGGGTTCAAAGAGATCTAACAGGTTCTTTCTATAAAGGAAGGTGTTGATGGCTCAAAGGTACTCAAGTTCGGGATCATAGCTCAAGCTCCAAACGTTGCTCAACGTCACTACCAGAGAAGCCCACTTGAAGATTCATGTAGCCGATCAGAATCTTGTAAGAAACTAGTTTGTTAAAGGATAAAATATAGATTTGAGGCTCAAAAATACACACACAAAAATGCACGTTTTCAAAAGTATGATTTTTAACATGTATGGTTTTGATACTTATTCTATATTTTTCTAAAAATTTCTATCAATGTTTAGAACTTATATCTCATGGATAAGCATGTTTTCTATCTCCCAAAATCCAAACAAAAATAATTGAAAATTTTCTGTATCTTCAAAATTATCTTAGACCCTGTTTTTGGCCTAGGTTGGTCGATCGGGCAGTCGACCGTGCCTATTATAGGCCAGAACGGTTGACTGCATGGTCGACCGGACCTCTGGTAATTGGGGTGTGCACGTTGTGCACGTTTTCAGTCGACCGAGCGGTCGACCGGTCCCCTGTTGTGATCGACCGGCGGTCGACCGACTATAACCAGTTTACTCTCGGTTTGACATGGTCGACCGACCGGTCGACCGAGGGCTAATGGTTAAATTTTTTGAATGTGTCGGCCGACCGCCAGTCTACCAGATTGGCAGAAATGACTAGTTTTCTGGAGACTGATTTTTGCCATATTTTTAAAATGTGTTTTGTTAAATTTTAAGAGTCAATTTATTCCTTTTAAACCTGGTAAAACTATTCTAAATTTGTTTTTCTAAAACCTATATAAAGGGTCATTAGGATGGATTAAAATACAATAGCAATTCTATTGAAAATCAAGTTTTTAGTTTCAAGAGAAAAAGTTTTCAAGTTTCGCTTTTGTGCTTTTATTTTCAGAAATCTTCTTTAAGTTTTTCAGTTCTCAAAAGCTCTTTTCTGATTTTACTCACTTACAATTCTTGAGCTTCAAGTTTATATTTTATTCTATAGGTTTTTGTAAGAGAGTTTCAAAAGAGAGTGTTTAGGGTCTTTTGATCAGCCAGAGCTTGTTCCATTGGCTTTGTGCTACCACTAATCCACAGGAGTGTGTTGGGGAGTTGTGTACTCCTAGTGGTTGTAATTCCTTATTGTAAGGTCCCTTGGTGGAAGTCTAATAGTGGATTGAGAAATCCTTCACGGTGGTGAAGGCGGAGACATAGAGCAGTAGCTCGAACCTCGAAACAAATCTCTCTGTTTGTGATTGCTTCATTGTCTCTATTTATTTGTTTTTCATTCATTCATTATTGACGATCAATACTCATCTCAACAAGATCACAATTAAGCACCTCAACTCTTATCTAGAGAAATCACGAGGAGAAGTTCAGAACCCTTCACGGGGAATTCGGCTTCAAGTCTTGTTTTGAGTGATCGATTGCATCATTTCATTTTATATTATATTGATTTGTAATTTGATTAGCCTTACACCTATTCACCCCCTTTTAGGTGTAATTTCAATTGGTATCAGAGCTTTGGTCTCTAGTTTTTGGCTAAACAATCTTAGAGAGATCCTTTATGCTAATCATTTCATTGACATCTTCTTTCTCATCCACTAGTAAAAATGGCCGAAGGTATTAAGACCCCTCCCAAGTTTGATGGCCTTAACTTTCCCATATGAAAGATTAAGATGACCGTATTTGTACAATCCCTAGGAAGCCGGGTTGCAAAGGCGGTGACTAAACCCTTTAGTGTACCTGTGGTGATGAGGACACTTGGTCCGATATTGCTACTAAGGAGTTTGATGCCAATGCAAAGGCACACACTATACATTACTTTAAGCCTTGAATGATGATGATATTGCTAGGTTTATACACTGCAAATCCGCCTACGAGATTTGGTCTTACCTAGTGGTCACTCATGAGGGAACATCACAAGTCAAGAGGGCTAAAATTGATCTCTTGCGTTCCCAATATGAAAACTTCACTATGCATAAAAATGAGTCAATTGATGATAATATTACAAAATTTACTAAAATAACTAATCGCCTTTCTTTTTTAGGTGATGCTATTGACAACGATCAAAAAGTCCGGAAGGTCATTCGTGCACTTCCACCCTTATGGGAAGTCAAAGCCACTAAATTGAAGGAGTTAAATGATAAGGAAGAGATGGAGCTCATTAGTCTTATCGTCAACCTTAAGACCCATGAGATGGAGAGGAAGGCTAGAGAAGAAACTGCACAAAAGATGAAGACAATTACCTTCAAGTCTACTCCCACCATCTCCGACGATGATGAAGAAGAAGAAGATGATAAAGATCTTTCCCTCCTTATAAGAAATGTAAGAAGGATGTACAATAAGGCAAAGATCAACAATACGAGACGATGACAAGGAAAGGAAGAAAAGAAAATCATCTGTTTCAACAGTTGGAAACCCGAATATATCATTGCCGAATGTCTGATATAAAAAACAAGCCATCTTCCTCAAACAAGCCAAAGAAGCCATTCTTGAAGAAAGCTCTCAGAAAGTGAATCAGAAGAGGAAGTGGACACTGCAAACGTGATTTTCATGGCAAATGATAACGCACCTAAGGTAATTTCCGAACCATCCCTTGATGGTTGTGATTTAACTATGAATGATTAGGAGTTGCATTTGTAGAACTTTCAAATAACTATGATTTTCTAAAGAAAAAATATTTAAAAATGAAAAAGAAAAATGAAGTTCTTCAAAATAAAATTATCACTCTTTCTAAAGAAAAGGATGAATTATCTTCTACTCTTTTATCTACACAAAAATATTTTGATGCATACAAGATTTCATATAAAGCAAAGTTTTTCATGATTGATGAAAATGAAATTTCTACTTTGAAAAATTAACACTTTGGGAAATATTTTAAAGAAATGTGAGTTTGATAAAACTAAATTAGAAGCCATATTTTCTAAGATAAATTCTTCAAAAAGGCATATTCATGCTACACATGCTCACACTTCTAAATCACACACTAAGCATGCTCATGTACAACATGCTCATCATGCATTCATGTATGGTAGTATTTATACATGTACTTATTGTGGTCAAAAGGGTCACTTAGCTAAATTTTATTTTGATCATATAAAAGCTTCTAATAATCATATTTGGGTTCGAAGTACTGACGTCATAGGACCCAAGAAGATATGGGTACCAAAATTAACAACTTCATTATTTGATGTAGGTACACACCAAAGCTCCAAGATGTAGGGAGCGATGGCATCTTGATAGTGGTTGCTCAAGACACATGACTTGGGACATCAATAATTTTATAACCCTATCAACTTATCAAGAAGGTGGCACCGTCACCATCAGAGATAACTCAAAGGGCAGCATTATCGGTATAAGTAACATTAAAATTGGTTCATCTCCATTGATTGAAAATACTATTTTAGTTGATGGACTCAAACATAATCTATTGAGTATTAGACAACTATATGATCGAGGTTTTAAATTTATTTTTGATGATTCTTCTTGCAATGTTTCAGATTGTAAAACTGATGCTTGCATTCTTTTCAGATTTCTTGAAAATAATATATATATTATTGATATGTTAAATCTAGATTGCAATGCCAAATATTTAAATACTTTCAATGAGGATTCTTGGTTATGGCATAGAAGATTAGACCATGTATCCTTTGACCATCTATCTAAAATTAACTCTAAGGAATCGGTGAAGGGCATTCCTTGCTTGAAGTTTGAAAAGGACCGCATTTGTGATGCGTGCCAATTTGAAAAACAAACCAAGTCCTCTTTCAAACTAATCAAGGATATCATGACATCTAGACCATTAAAGTTAATCCACATCAATTTGTTTGGTCCTACTAAAATCAAAAGTTTAAATGGAAATCATTTTGTTTTTGTATTGGATGATGATTTTTCCCGTTTTACATGGATTTTCTTTTTGGAACATAAAGGTCAAGCTTTTTCGTATTTTAATGTTTTTTGAAAAATGGTTGAAAAAGAAAAAGATTTTTCGATTTTGCATATAAGAAGTGATAGAGGTGGTGAATTCATTAATCATTCTTTTATCACTTATTGTGAAGAAAATAAAAATAGGCATGAATTACCTTGTCCTAGAACTCCACAACAAAATGGAGTTGTTGAAAGGAAGAATCGTACTCTTCAAGAAATAGCTAGGATAATGATTAGTGTATACGGACTCCCTCAACATTTATGGGCCGAGGCCGTAAACACCGCATGTTACAGATCGAGTAGAATTTATTTTTGTAAAAATACTTCCAAAAGCTCTTTTGAAATTTATTATTTGAGAAAGCCTAATGTTTCTTACTTTAAAGTTTTTGTATGCAAATGTTTTGTTTTAAACACCAAAAATAATTTAGGTAAATTTGATGCTAAAGCTTTTGAAGCAATTTTTGTTGGTTATTCTAACACTAGCAAGACTTATAAAATCTTCAATAAATCTACTTTGACAATTGAAGAACCTATGCATGTTAAGTTTGAAGAATCAAATATGTTCATTAAGAATGTTGTAGATATTGATTCTTTAAGTGAAGACATGAAGAAAGTAACTTTGAAGGACTCACCTACTCAAGAAGACAAGCTAAAATTGGATAAACAAGGTGAAGTTTGATCGGGGAAAATCGCGCACAAAAAGTGTATGTTTTGAAATCGATATTTAAAGTGTGTGTGCTTTGGCTTCCTCGATACTTCCGTTATAGCATAGAGGCTAAAACGAGTCGAATCCATAAGGATGGAAGGCGATAGAAGCTTACACGGTATGTTCACGTGTATGTTAACGGTTCTTTAAAGTTTTAAAGAATGAAAAAAAAAAGAAAGAATGAATGAAAAAGAAAAGTACGGTGAAACAC
Organism: Agave tequilana; assembly: GCA_038442645.1. Classification (NCBI taxonomy): domain Eukaryota; kingdom Viridiplantae; phylum Streptophyta; class Magnoliopsida; order Asparagales; family Asparagaceae; genus Agave; species Agave tequilana. Next base: position 38,841 of record JAVJIF010024230.1, read on the forward strand.
AAAGAAGTGGGAAACATAGAAAAGAATGATTTTTGTAGTTTTATTTTTATATCTAAAATAAAGTGAAAAATAAAGAAGACTCACGGCTACTAACTACTAATGACTCCACCAACACGCTAACCTCTTAGTGATAGTTGCCTCACATGTATCATTGGCCATCACTAGTCCTTGGTTCAAGAGCGTTTCAAAGCATGACCCATATGTCAACTTTCACATTCAAATTCAACCAACAAGTGCAAGCTACACTTAAATCATCAAAACCCAATAAGAGCACGCATGAAATAAAGTAATGTTAGCTTGTTAGAGATTTAGATGTTAGAGTGTTAGAATCCATCATCATAAGCCATCAAAGGCTCTTGCAAGAGCAAGGCTAAGTATAGGCTATTAGATTCACGTGGATTATCAAATAAGAAGTTAGACTAGTTGATGGTTAGTAGTTAGTTGTCATGAGAGAAAAGATTAACTAAACATGTAAAAAGAGTTAGATAGAAAACAAAGAGAGGTAAAGAGAGAACCTTTCATAGCTTGTCACGTTCTATTACAAGCACTCTTGCATTCCACTCATGTATCACTCTCTCTCCTATTACAAGATCTAAAATAAAATGGAAAATACAAAGAGGAAGAAGAAGAGCTAACCTAACCTAAACTAAACTACAACATGAAAATGAAAACTACCCTAAAACTACACTACTCTCTAGATATCTCCCTTTTCAGAGTACAAAGGGGGTATTTATAGGCGAAAGGGGCACCAAAGGGGCTGTACGGATCCGCGCGACAAATCTCAGCGTGCGACTCCACAAGATTGCCGCGGAAACGCGGCATTTGCCGCGTTTTCGCGGCGAAACTTGGGAGGCGCGCGCAGCGCCACATGCTGCGCGCTTCCCGAATGTCCCCCTATCAGATGTACTTGCTGGTTTTTGGATTTGGGCCCCTGGTTTTGACGAAACCACCCTTCAAAGTCAATGGCTATCTTTATAGGCCTTTACTCACCAATTAAATGGTGATTTAGGGTCTTCTTCTTCATTGCACACCATGGACCTAGAAACATGCAAGAGAGGTATTACTAGCAAAATTTAATATTAAATAAATATGAAGATTTGATATGAAATATGTAGTTTTAGAGACTAATCACACCCCCACACTTATCTTTTGCTTGTTCCGAGCAAAATAAAAAACTAAGAAAATTATTACACCACTTTCGTAGGTGGCGCAATTGCACTGAGCATGTGCAACAAGCCGTTAAACCTCTAGGTTTCCCCTAGAGGAGGAGTTTTGTCTCATGAGGATTTTCAGCGGATTACACCACAAAATCCATAAAGAAAGAAATCAAATGTTAGTATTTTGAAAACGCATTTTGATATAGAGAAATGTGTTGAAGTATTTTTGTGAAAATATAAGTGATCCAAGGTCATAGGTTAACCAGAAATTAATCTTTCTTAAACTAAGTCAAAATGCAAAATCTTGTTATAAATCAAATGTAAGAATTTAAAATTGAATTGACTCTTTGATCTTTCATAAAACTCTTAGAAAAATATGCACTTTGTGAACTGTGAAGATTTTTGGGATATCGACTCTAACTTTCATGCCATTGATTTTTGTATATTTATTTTATTTTTTTCTTCCCTTAGTTTTCTTAGGCTTTCTTATTTACCTGGGTAGTGAGCCTTCAGCCGGTGACTCCCAAACCAGATGATCTTAGGGCACCAGATGAGAAAACATCCCTCAGACTTAAGGACTCCAGTAAACAAGGTCACAAAAATAAAGGGATTATTTTATTTTTATCCACCATTTTAGGTATGAATAATCATGCTTCCTGAGGCATAATTACCCAACTTCATTAAGTGGTTTTTATCATTATATTATTTTTTATTTCATTTTAATTTTTTATGGCATTATCAGTCTTTGTTTCAATCCCAAAATTTGTGTAAGTGTGAAGTGCATAAATCTAAGGCAAAAAATTCAAGATCAAATTATCTTTTCAATCTTACTTTCTTATCCTAAAATTTAAACAAGATCTATTATTTTGACTCGGTTTAAAATTTCATAATTTTAGGTTTTCTAATTCCTAAGATAATCTTAATTTTCTTAAAAATGGATCAAAACTATTTCTCTTCTTTCAAAAAGTTTTGTAAAAAGAAAAGAAAAGAGTTTTTATACAAAAGATTTTTTTTTAAATTAAAAAGAAGTGTAAAAGAAAGAAAATGTAAAACTAACTACGTTAGTAAACCCTCCCCCACACTTATCTCATGCATTGTCCTCAATGCATCGTGAATGTGTATATACATGAAACAAATGGGAAAGGAAGAAAAAATACCTCATGGTGGTGGCTCTGATGGTGGTCTGATTGAGCCAAGCGTTGCTATCCAATCAAGATCGTGGATCTTCCAGAAACCCACCAATGACCTCTCTAATACGACCCAGTAAAAGAATGATGGACTTAATGGTCTTATTTAAAAAATTATCCCCATCTAATTTTCAATTTTTAAAAATAATTACTAAGTCATTTACTTCAACATTCTTGTCCAACAATGAAGTGTGATTTTAGAAGATGATGGATTTGGACTCAAAGGGATTAGAAATAAAAATCGATACCGACTCGGGAATTTGACTCAGATCAAGTCAAGAGTCAACAATGAGAGTAGAAATTGGTTCAAAAATAGGGTCCAAACCAAAGAATTGATATTCACACACATTCCCCATCAATGAAGTGTGATCATGAGAGATTGGTGATTCCATTTCACGGTGTACTAGTACAGGATTCAATGTTGACTCCAGAATAGAGAAAAAAATCTGGTAAAGATATCGGAGTCATTATTGAATCAAAAAGTGAAATGGAATTACTAATATTAGGTTCAGGATCATATTCAGGTTCAATTTCAGGAAAGGGATAACTTGCCAGAATGTCCAGGCAACTTTCATAACTTGGAGTGTGGTCAAGTTCAAATGTATGTTCTGAAATTGAATCTAGATTCCCAAAATGACAAGATTCATGGGTCCAATCAGTAGAGTGAGGGATATAAGGATCGGTCAAAGGTTGACAAGAAAGACTTTCCTCGCTCTAATTGATCAATTCGTTCAAAGTGAGTCTAACCTACTGATAGGCCGTGTAACAGAATTTGAATTCAGAATCATGTCTTTCATACTCTTTGCAATTGGTTCTTCTTGAAAAGCTGAGTATAGAAATTGATTTTGAAAATTGTGGTGAAATTGTGAGTCCATCAGATTGTGCTCGGATTCACCCAAGGGTTCCATACTCAAGTCCAGTATTGATGGCTGTTCATTTTGAATCGGTAAGATTGGAAAAGATGAGTAGGACTCTTGAAAATTTGGTTGAGAAGATGAATCTAACATGTTTTGCATTCTTTCACAAAAGACTTCTAAACGCTTTTCTAGCTCAAATTCTTCTTCAATTGGATGCTCTAGAAAAGGAATATGTGAAGTTTGATGTGGGAAGGATTATGAATTGAGAAAATTTTAAACTTGTTGTAGGGGCTCTTCCATACTCCTTTCCAAATCAGATTTTTCTTCAGTTGGTGGAATAGGAAAAGGAGTATATGAATCAAAATCGGGGAATAAACTTTGCGAAAATTGTGGACAAGGCGGTTGAAAATTTGACTCGGGGGAAGTGAATCCTCATTGACTCTGTGAAGATTTAAAATTATTTTGAAAATTATAGTCATAAGATTAGGGGTACGGGTCATATTGAGTCGGATAATCCCAACCCGACATATATGGTTAGTTCATGTTGTACATAGCCGGGTCAGAATTATCCGAGTCAAATGAGGTCGGGGTGAAGTATGGATTCATATTAGGATTGAAAGAATTGTTGTTGTTAAAATCCATATCACAATTTATAAGAAAGAAAAAACAAACAAACAAACAAACAAACAAACAAATAAATAAAAAGAAAAGGAAAACGACCTAGACGACTCCTAACTGGTTAGACTGTCCACGGGGGGTATATTGTCAGAGTCTGACCACGAGTTAATCGGCCATGCAGGGGCATGATCAGTGGGAGGTATCCGTGCCGGAGCAACGGGTCTAATTATGATAAACTACTGTTCTTCGAGGTTTCGCCTCTCAATCCCTAACCTTAGACACTGATTTGATAAGAGTCAACTTCTAACAACTTCCCCCTTAGGTCAATCTCCTAAATGAGTCCGAGATGTCCCTAGGGGCCAACGTCTAGCAAATTTTATTAGGCTTGTGTTGTGTGAGTGGGGAGGTGATTTTTGGGCTAAGGGAGGGTAATGACTTCTCCACCTTATGTTGTCTTGAGTTTTGCCCTTAAATATAATTTGTGCAAGTGTACAATATAGATAAGAATGAACACAAAAAAGCTAGTAAATCACTGAAGTGTTTGTCCTAACTATATGCAATGCAATATGTACATCTCCGTCAATATCACAACAACACAAGAATAAAATACAGTATATTGGAATGAAAATTGACACGTGCCTAGATGCAAATGTCTAAGCCATTTTAAAGCATCCAATTACCATATTTTAATTCTAAAAATTATTTACAATGCACAGGTAATATAAATAAAATTAGCAGCAGAGTATAAGAATATACAAGAAGTTACCCGACCACACAAGAGCAAGTGTGGACTTCTGTAACGCTAAAAATTTAACCTGACACCAAAAACAAAGAAGAAAAGTTAACAAAAACGTGAAATCAAACCGTTCCCATCCCCGGCAACGGCGCCAAAATTTGATCGGGAAAAACCGTGCACAAAAGGTGTATGTTTTAAAATCGATATTTAAAGTGTGTGTGTTTTGGCTTTCTCGATACTTCCGTTATAGCGTAGAGGCTAAAACGAGTCGAATCCACAAGGACGGGAGGCGATAGAAGCTTACAGGGTATGTTCACGTGTATGTTAACAGTTCTTCAAAGTTTTAAAGAATGAAAAGAAAAGAAACAAAGAATGAAAAAGAGAAGTACGGTGAAACACATAGAAGTGGGAAAAATAGAAAAGAATGGCTTTTGTAGTTTTGTTTTTATATCTAAAATAAAGTGAAAAGAAAGAAGACTCACGGCTACTAACTACTAATGACTCCACCAACACGCTAACCTCTTAGTGATAGTTACCTCACATGTATCATTGGCCATCACTAGTCCTTGGTTCAAGAGCGTTTCAAAGCATGACCCATATGTCAACTTTCACATCCAAATTCAACCAACAAGTGCAAGCTACACTTAAATCATCAAAACCCAATAAGAGCAAGCATGAAATAAAGTAATGTTAGCTTGTTAGAGATTTAGATGTTAGAGTGTTAGAATCCATCATCATGAGCCATCAATGGCTCTTGCAAGAGCAAGGCCAAGTAGAGGCTATTATATTCATGTGGATTATCAATAAGAAGTTAGACTAGTTGGTGGTTAGTAGTTAGTTGCCATGAGAGAAAAAATTAACTAAACATGTAAAAAGAGTTAGATAGAAAATAAAGAGAGGTAAAGAGAGCACCTTTCATAGCTTGTCACCTTCTATTACAAGCACTCTTGCATTCCGCTCATGTATCACTCTCTCTCCTATTACAAGATCTAAAACAAAATGGAAAATACAAAAAAGAAGAAGAAGAGCTAACCTAACCTAAACTAAACTACAACATGGAAATGAAAACTATCCTAAAACTACACTACTCTCTGAATATATCCCTCTTCAGAGCACAAAGGGGGTATTTATAGGTGAAAGGGGCACCAAAGGGGCTGTACGGAGCCGCGCGTCGAACTCGGCGCGCGGCTCCACAAGATTGCCGCGGAAACGTGACATTTGCCGCATTTCCACGGCAAAACTTGGGAGGCGCGCGCAGCACCGCCTGCTGCGCACTTCCCGGATGTCCCCCTGTCGGATGTACTTGCTGGTTTTTGGATTTGGGCCCCTGGTTTTGACGAAATCACCCTCCAAAGTCAATGGCTATCTTTATAGGCCTTTAATCACCAATTAAATGGTGAATTAGGGTCTTCTTCTTCGTTGCACACCATGGACCTAGAAACATGCAAGAGAGGTGTTATTAGCAAAATTTAATATTAAATAAATGTGAAGATGTGGTATGAAATATGCAGTTTTAGAGATTAATTAAAGTTCAAGAAGTTGAAGTGGCACCAACACAATCACTTCTAAAAGATTGGAGATATACTACAAGGCATCCCAAGGAACTCATCATAGGTGATATATCAAAAGGGGTAACTACTCGCTCCACACTCCATGATTTTTGTGGCCATTATGCTTTCATTTCTCATATTGAACTAAAGAACATCCTCGAAGCCAAGGGCGACTCATATTGGTTGCTTGTAATGCAAGAAGAGCTCAATAAATTTGAGCGCAACCAAGTTTGACATCTTGTCCCAAGACCCCATGATAGACCAACAATTGGTATTAAATGGATTTTTAGGAACAAGTTAGATGAGTCGGGCAATGTTGTTAGGAATAAAGTTAGGTTAGTGGTCCAAGGTTACACCCAAATTGAAGGAATCGATTTTGAGAAAATCTTTGCACCTGTAGCACGGCTTGAAGCCATACGGATTATACTTGATTTTGTTTCTTATAAAAATTTCAAACTTTTTCAAATGAATGGAAAAAGTGCATTTTTAAATAGTTTTATTGATGAGGAAGTGTATGTTGAACAACTCTCAGGGTTTGTTGATCCTATACATCCGGATTTTATTTCCAAATTAGACAAAGCTTTATATGGTCTAAAACAAGCTCCTAGAACTTGGTATCAACATTTCTAATTTCAAATGGTTTTGTTAAAGAAAAAATAGATACCACTTTGTTTACTAAACATGTAAATGGTGACATTCTGATTGTTCAAATTTATGTTGATGATATTATATTTGGATCCACTATCGAAAAACTTTGCAAAGAGTTTGAATCATGCATGCAGAATGAGTTTGAAATGTCTATGATGGGGGAGCTAAACTACTTTCTTGGACTCCAAATCAAGCAAAGGAGTGATGGGATATTTATAAATCAAGCCAAGTACACAAAGAAACTCATCAAGAAATTTGGACTTGAAGGGGCAAAGAATAGCAAAACTCTCATGGCTACCATAACAAAACTTGTCAAAAATGAACAAGGTATAAATGTAGACATTAAACTTTACAGAAGCATAATTGATAGTTTACTATATTTAACGGCTAGCAGGTCGGATATAATGTTCAATGTATGTCTATGTGCTAGATTCCAATCCTGTCATAAAGAGTCTCACTTGATTGCAGTAAAACGCATTATTAGATATCTTAAGGGCACTATTAGAATAGGCTTGTTGTATCCGAAGACCGGGCAATTTTCAATGACAAGTTTTTCGGGTGCTGACTATGAAGGTTATAGAGTGGATAGGAAGAGTACTAGTGGAACCTGTCAGTTTCTAAGAAATTGTCTTGTTTCATGGTCTTCCAAGAAACAAAATTCTGTAACCCTCTCAACCGCCAGGCGGAGTATGTTGCGGCCGGGCTTGTTGTGCACAAGTCCTTTGGATGAAACATACTCTCCTTGATTATGATTTACATTATGATCATGTTAAGATATTTTGTGATAATACTAGTACTATTCATATGACTAAAAATACAAATCAACATAGTAAGACAAAGTACATAGAAATTCGATATCACTTTCTTAGAGATTACTATGAGAAAGGTGATATTGATATTGATTATGTTTCAACTAATTTTCAACTAGCAGATATTTTTACTAAACCACTTGATTTTAACAGATTTTTTTATTTGTGGAGACCTAAATGTTTGTATTATTGATTAATGAGTTTTTGGTTGTCTTTCTGCTTACCCTTTTTTGATGCATGACAAAAAGGGGGATAAGTATTTATGAGAGGTATTCATTGGTATTGATATTTGAGTATTTATGAGAAGTATTGTTGATCATGATAAGTATTGTTGATCATGCTCTTATATAACTTGTTGATATCTTGTACTCATGCTCTTATATAACTTGTTGATATCTTGTACTTGATAGCTAGGATAACTTGAGGGGGAGCTGTACAAAGCTCTTTCCTAGATTTTTTTTTATATAGCTCATATGTTTTGTCATCATCATAAAGGGGAGATTGTTGTTCCAAAGGTTACAATCCCCGATTTTGTGTTTTGATGATAACAAAGCATATGAAGCTATTTAGTATTAATCAAGTTCAAGAGTGTACTTTAGGGTTCAAAGAGATCTAACAGGTTCTTCCTACAAAGGAAGGTGTTGATGGCTCAAGCGTACTCAAGTTCGGGATCATAGCACAAGCTCCAAAAGTTGCTCAACGTCACTACCAAAGAAGCCCACTTGAAGATTCATGTAGCTGATCAGAACCTTGTAAGAAACTAGTTTGTTAAAGGATAAAATATAGATTTGAGGCTCAAAGATAGGGGTGGCAGACGGGTCACGACTCGCCAGACCCGACCCGACCTAGAGTTAGCGGGTCTGGGTTTGGGCTAATCGGGTTTGGGTCGTAATCGGGTCGACCCGTCTGACCCTATTATTAAATGGGTTGGGTCGACCCGAACCCGCCAGACCCGCTTGACCCGCCAGACCCAATTATTCTCTCTCCTCCTCGGCCTCCTCGCCTCGATCTCCTCCGTCGCCGCCCACGCCTCCTCCTCTTCGCCTAAATTAAGTTGTTAAAAATATGTGTGAGCCCATTTTCGAACCAATGACCTCTAGTGTGTGAATTTAGTGCAATGACCAACTATACCACCCAACAATTTGATAATATAGTGTTAACAATTTGTATTTATGGTTTAATAATCGGGTCGAACGGGTCGGGTCGGGTCGACCCGACTAAGGCCGGGTCGGGTCTGGGTCTAAATTTTTGACCCGTATAATAATCAGGTCGGGTCGACCCGACCTGATTATTATATGGGTCGAGCAGTAATCAGGTCGGGTCGACCCGACCCGACCCAATTGCCACCCCTACTCAAAGATATACACACACAAAAATGCACGTTTTTAAAAGTATGGTTTTTAGCATTTTTGGGTTTGGTACTTGTCCTATATTTTTCTAAAAATTTCTATAATGTTTAGAACTTGTATCTCATGGATAAGCCTATTTTCTATCTCCCAGAATCCAAACAAAAATAATTGAAAATTTTTTATATCTTCAAAATTATCTTAGACCCTGTTTTTGGCTGAGGTCGGTCGACCGGGCTGTCGACCGTGCCTATTACAGGCCAGAACGATCGACCGCACGGTCGATTGCACTTTTGGCAATTGGGGTGTGCACATTGTGCACGTTCCCGATCGTCCGGGCGGTCAACTGGTCCCTTGTTGTGGTCGGCCGTGCAATCGACCGACTATAACCAGTTTAATCTCGGTTTGACACGATCGACCGAGGGCTAACGGTCGAATTTTTTGAATGTGCCGGTAGACTGGCCGGCCGACCGCCAGTCTGCCAGATTGGCAGAAACGGCTAGTTCTCTAGAGACTGATTTTTGACATGTTTTTAAAACATGTTTTGTTAAATTTTAAGAGTCAATTTATTCCTTTTAAACCTGATAAAACTATTCTAAATTTATTTTTCTAAAACCTATATAAAGGGTCATAAGGATGGATTAAAATACAACAACAATTTCATTGAAAATTAAGTTTTTAGTTTAAAGAGAAAAAGTTTTCAAGTTTTGCTTTTGTGCTTTTATTTTTAGAAATATTTTTAAGTTTTTCAATTCTAAAAATCTCTTTTTTGAATTTACTCACTTACAATTCATGAGCTTCTAATTTATATTTTATTTTATAGGTTTTTGTAAGAGAGTTTCAAAAGAGAGTGTTTGTGGTCTTTTGATCACTCAGAGCTTGTTCTATTGGCTTTGTGCTACCTTTAGTCTAGAGGAGTGTGTTGAGGAGTTGTGTACTCCTGGTGGTTGTAATTTCTTATTGCAACATCTCTTGGTGGAAGGTCCAATAGTGGATTGAGAAATCCTTCACGGTGGTGAAGGCGGGGACGTAGAACAGTGGCTCGAACCTCGAAACAAATCTCTCTGTTTGCGATTGCTTTATTGTCTCTATTTATTTGTTTTTCATTCATTCATTATTGACGATCAATACTCATCTCAACAAGATCGCAATTAAGCACCTTAACTCTTATCTAGAGAAATCACGAGGAGAAGTTCAGAGCCCTTCACGGGGAATTCGGCTTCAAGTCTTGTTTTGAGTGATCGATTGCATCATTTCATTTTATATTGTATTGATTTGTAAATTGATTTGCCTTACACCTATTCACCCCTCCCCCCTAGGTGTAATTTCAATAAGAAGAGAATCTTTCATAGAATGTCACCTTCCGTTACAAGAACCCTAATCTTCATCCTATGCATCTCTCTCTTTCCTATTACATGATCTACAAAGAAAATGAAAAACAAAAGAAAGAAGAAAACTACACTAAACTACACAAATGGGAGAAACTATACCTAAAAACTCTCCTCCCTGAAAATTCTGGAAACTAGGGGTATTTATAGGCTGAGAGGGGCACCAAGGGAGTTTCATGGGGCCACGCGTCGAAGCTCGACACGTTGCCCCACCATAAGGCCGCGCACACCGTGCCAGGGTGTGCAGCCTCCTGCTACACACCACTCCTTATACCTCCTGTCACTTTGTTGAAATTCGTTCCTAGATTTGGCAGATCCAGCTTTCAAAATTAATGGCTATATTTGTAGGTTTTAAATTACCAAATAAATGGGATTTTTGGGCTTCTTCATTCGACACCATGGACCTAAGAACATACAAGATAGGTGTTATTAACAAAATTTAATATTGAATAAATGTTAAGATGTAGTATGAAAAATACAATTTTAGAGACTAATCACTCCTCAATAAGTTAGAGAAGATCAAGAGAAATCCCTCAATTAGTTGGAGAAAATCAAGGGATTGGTGTAACAACCCTAAGCCAGGTGGTTGATTAAGCTTCGCTAGCATGCTCTAGCTTCGTGAAAGCTGCGCTTAGCTTCACAGCGAAGCTATTTTAGCTTCAAATGCGAAGCTAGACTGGATTAGTCTGCTGATTTTTTGGGGGAACAGTTACGCCCCATAAGGCCTATAAATAGCCCACTGCAAGGAGGGGCTCGAGGCGGACGGGCCAAGGTTAAAAATTTCACAAGAGTTCACTCTCTAGCTTCTGAGCTTTCTTAGAGAATTTTGTTTCTCTTCTAAGGTGCTAATGCCCTCAAGATCTTCCACTCTCGAAGGATTTTCGAAACTAAACGAGAAGAAAATTCCTAAGCAAGAAGACATGAAGACTCGATCACTCATATCATCAATGAAACAAAGTGGTCACATACCAACAAACTTCCACCGGCACACTTCTCCAGAAATCTCAGTAAAAGATTCTTATAATTTTCTTGTTTCTTGTAATTTTCTACAAATTTTGTAAAGTTTTCTCCTTTGAATTATCAATGAAAATAAGATGGCGTCTCTGCTGGGATTTTCTTCTTCAACAACAAGAATATGGTGTCACAGTGCGACGATGAGACGCTCGAGTCTACTGTTGAGACGTTGTTCATCCAGTTTGACTAAGAGAGATTCGAGCAAATTCTCTCTGAGGGCGGCTAAAGCCCCATTAATGTGGATCTCCGAGGCTAGATCTCCTCTAGCCACTGTTTTGAAGCAAGTCTCTAATGAGATGAAAAAGGCCATATGCAGGCCTAACATAGTCTTGACAGAGACTAACTAGCTTGTGCCAGCATCTGTATGCTGCGTGTGAAACAAAATCAGCCTTTAAAGCTATGTGGATTGAAAAACCCACTTCAGCCTCATGTGAGGCTAAAAGACCCCTTGTTTCAGCTTCTGAAGAAGCTTACATAGTCTCTGGCTGTGAGACTACTTCAGCTCTTCACAGAGCTAGTCGCGCTTTCCTGTGAAGCTAAAGGAAATGCACTCATAGGTGCTATCGGCGAGGCTGTTGTAGCTTCGCTACCCGCTTTCAAAGCTCTTAGGTTCGAAGCAAGAGTCGAAGCACCCTCTGGTGCTAACAATGAAGCTATTTCACTTAAAAGAAAGGCAGTGCTTAACAGTGCTAAGGCATTAAGTGCTCAGAAAGCTTCGCCTTGCGGCGAAGCTGTCTTAGCTTCGTACCCAACCAGGAGATCGGCCTCCAAGGCTTAAGTCTAGGGCTAAGCCTAAGACTTTCCAGCTCCCTCAGGGATAATTTCTAGTCTCTCTGAGTTTTCGTGTTAGATCAATTGGGTCTAGTTAACACTGACTTGCGAGAATTTCTAAGCAACAAGCGAAAATCTCACTTTGAAGAGCAGGTTCACATCTTGCCATCTTAGTACAAACAAGCGGGGTGTTAACTCGTGACAATCCAATCTGCTAATTATTGTCTGGGCCAATCTCTGCAACATCTACTCCAAACCAACTGTCAATATTCGACCGGTTGTCAGCCCAAACCTCTGAAAAGCCCAGGTCTAGAAGAAAAAAGAAAGTCAAAAAAATCTCACCTCGCTGCAGCTTCTGTAAACATGAAAGGCAGAGGAGGGGATTCAATGCGATCCCAAAGAGAAAGACATGGGATTCACGCTTTCTGTTTTAGTTCCCCAGGTTCTGACTATAGACTCGCTTAAATCAGGTCCTGGTTGAAGTAGAAGGTACCTCCGAGGCACGGTAGCAATACCTTATAATTATGGATAGCCCTCCTCTTCCATAAGGACAATATCATCAGAACCATTGAGAAGCCTCTTCCAGTGGTCAAACAATGAAGGAGAAGCCAGCAACTACGCCTCTTTCGCCACCGTCAAATCTAAACAAACATGAATTATGTCCATCAATAAGACCGACAATAACCACGATGATGATCTCCATTGGCGTATAGAGGCCCAAGAGCAGACTTTCAGAGCTCAGCAAGCAGCTCTGGAAAATCCAGCAAATGTTGGCGCAATTCCTAAACAATCGGAACAATCACAACACAATCGGTAGCAATCATAATGTGAAAGAGAATCTCAACAATGAAGCTCCTAAGACTGAAAAGTCGAAGGAAAGTTCTGTAATTGATCCTAATGTTATCAAAGGCATCCAAGTTCGGATTGCATCCTTAGTTCAGAGAGATGTACTGAAAAAAGTAAAAATGACACATCCTTACCTGCTGGAATGGGACTCAGTTCCCTATCCGCCAAAGTTCAAGCCACCTACTTTGCACATGTATGATGGCAAGAGCTCGCCAAATCAGCATACCTATTACTTTTAGTCATAAATCGGCAATATGATAGATAATGATGCTATCATGGTCAGACTATTCATCAGCACCCTTAAGAGGGTAGCCTTTGATTGGTTTAGGAGCCTTCCCAATGGCTCTATCAATTCTTGGATTGACTTGAAAACCCGATTTCTCTCTCCATTCTACGAGGATGACACCAAGGTGACCATGTCAAACTCCTCTCAATGGTTTAGAATGGAGGAGAATCTGTACGAGAATACATTAAGAGGTTCCGCAATCTCTCTCTCATGTGCCCACGGGATGCCCTTGCCCATGTTGCTTCAGACGTGTTTACACAACTTCCTTGACAAAGGGAAGTTCGTATGGGAGCTGTCAAAACTCATACTTAGAAGGAACTTATTAGGCAAGCAGAGATAGTTGAGAAATCGGCAAAGAATTTTGAGCCCTCAGTGCTCAAGAATAAGTGGGGGGTCAACAACAAGGGGCATGATGCAGCCCAATCCTCCCAGTCCAAGGGGAAAGAAACGATGGCAGTTGAGTTGTCTGGGGAAGCTTTACCAAAGCATAAGAGAACAACACCAGCAACAATCAGGAGTTCAAGTTCCTGTCAAGGAAATACTCATCAAAGATGAATAGGTGGTGACCATCTTCTACCTACTCAACAAAGGTAACAAGCTAAAGTTACCTGAAATTCGGTGACCAGTTCAAGTGGGGCGTACAAATGACCCAACTATTGCCTCTTTCATAGGATGGCGCATCATCACATCAGCAGATACTTTGTCCTCAAGGACAAGATCTAAGCATTAGTGGATGTTGGAGTTCTGACTCTTAAGTCAGAACAAAAAAAGTCACTACCAATATGGTGATTATAAATGTCAGGATCTTCCTGAAGATGACGGTCCAGGACGGATCAACCCATATCCCCAAAGCCAGATTAGACGTCATCAATCTAATAGCTGAAAAGCAGGAGGCTAAGGGCCTCGATTCATTGATGACAAAGTCTGGAGAGATCATGTGGGTCCATCTGGACATCGTCAAGGATGAGCAATGGGAAACCAGCAAGCCCGAGCTCAAAGGCAAGTCATGCAATGCCATTTCCCTCATAATGGATGATGACATTGTAGTTTTAGCCTCTCTCTCAGTGGCTCGAAAGAAGAGAAGTTTAGTAACGCAGCCCTCTACCTCTTAGTTATAGGCACCCAGACCCCCGATAAGACACAACAGCCAATAATGTCGGAAACAACTGCACCAGCCCAGGTCTCAGCACCATCCCCGCCACTGGACAAAGAGAAACAAAAGGAGCTCTGATTTGACAAATCTTTGAAAAAGAATCCTTCTATGGAGCTCAACGCTCCTTTTCACTTTGACATATTGTCACAGCTTGCCAATATCTCAGCTCGTATCACTTTGCATGAGCTACTTCGCCTCTCGAAAGACAAAAGAGGCGCTTAGAGATGCACTTGCCGATTCAGAATCCTTTCTGACACAAATGCTTATAATCCCTACTAATGACAATAAGACTCCGTGCCCCCAATGTCATTTGGTGCAATGATAGGTGCCTTCCATCACCTTCACTCCTGAGGACATGCTCTTCAAAGATGATAAGCATGACAGACCTTTGTACTATATTGAGAATATTGGCTCTACATGCATCAAAAGGATCCAAGTCGATCTGGGGTCTGGTCTGAACATCATCCCGAAGAGGCTTCTCTATTTTCTCAGAATCCCACTAAACAGATTGTCGACCACTACTACAACCATATATGGCTTAAACTCTGGAATAGTCATTCTCTGGGCAAGATTCATCTCCGATGCCAAATTGGAGACTTGAAATCAGAAGTGACATGTTACATCATTCACACTGACACGTCTTACAATCTCTTGCTGGGTGACCATAGATTCATGCCAACTGGATCGTCCCTTCCACCTTGCACCAGTGCTTCAAATATGTAGGCGATGATGTTGTGGTTTGAAACGTGTTCGCTGAGATGCAACTATTCAAAGGAGTGGAGAACTACTTCATTGACTCCCTGCTTTATCAGGAGAGTAATAAGCCAGTGAAGAAACTATTGCCCGATGACATTGATAGCGGTAAAAGGCAGACTCAGAACCGGAAGAAGATGCGTTGGCTAATTATATTATGGAACCAATTGTAGCATATTTTGATGATCCTTATTGTAATAACCCCGCCGAAAATAAGGGTGAGTGGGTCCTTAATGAAAATGTTATTTTTTGATTATTCTTTGTATTTTGAGAATGTATTTAAATCTATCGATATTAGTTCCTTTCACATACCTCTGCCCATCTCAAAAATGGCATGCATGAAATATAGAGAACAATGAAGGGGGTCTGTCTTCATTGTCACTCCTTCTAAAAGGGACCAATTACCAATTGTATGCGGCAGAGGCCAGACACAGGCCACGACATCAAAGAAATCAGACAAAGGCTTGGAATCCCTATAATTCTTTCATTACACGCAGTCAGCACACCGCATGATGAAAAGAATGGAATACAGCTTGAGTCATGGAGATGGCTTGAATTTTGGTAAAGTGCGGGGCATCCGTTTACAACCTTTCATACCGGAAGGAAAACCAGCCAACTATTGCGACCACACACGCAGGGGGTTGGGATATGTCACTCCATCTCTCTAGTTAGAATCAGAGTCTGACGAGCCCCTACCATCATAATCTTCAGACTCATCCAGTTGGGACTCTGATATTAGCGTGGGGGTAGTCTTCAAAAAGCTCTTTGACAACATGATATCTACCAGTCAGGTAGAGCAAGACAAAAACATTAAGCCATTCGACACTATAACCCGTGGGCTCAACAACTTGATCTTCAATGGGAAAAGTATTTTGAACAATGCAAACCTTCAACCGAAAGATAAAGTGATCCAAGTCGATGTGGGTGATCAAGCACATCTAAAACTCATCTCTATAAGCGAAAGCCTGTCACCAACAGAGAAGCAAGACCTTATATCCCTCATATGAAAGTACATAGATATCTTTGCCTGGAGGTGTGAAGACATATCTGGCCTTGATCCTCAAGTGGCCATGCATCGTCTTAATGATTGACAAAAGGACAGAGTTCAAGAAAGTGTTTATCTGATTTGTGCTGCCTTCTGAATTCTTGCAATTTAACTGTGGTAGCAATAGCTATGCGGGTAGATTCTCAAGGAGAGATGTGATGGAAGCATTTTGGTATCTTTTTAAAGACTAAATAGGTTAATGGTTCTTCTTCATTTTAAAAGAAAAAGAATTTTATGTTAAGTATTTGAGGTAGAAAGAGATAGATTGAATTTGATTTAGAGATTAATATCTTTAACAGAATTAAAGAACATGGCTTACTAATTATCTACCACCACTAACTTACTAACCTATGCTAGAATATTCTTCACTTTGGATTATAAAAGTTATCCCTTGGAATTGCATTCAATTCAAGTAAGATACATAAGATAATAATTAAACTCTATTTGAAATAATAACTAACCAAGACCTAACATTAAACTATCGAAGCCTTTTAAGCATAGAATAAGAAGAATAATGAAAATTCAACATTAAACTATCAAAGCCATCTAAGCATAGGATAAGAAAAACCATTGGGAAGTATTAACATATACAGATTTAATTAGCTATCGTCATGTGTCTTCAAGAACTTTTACTAATATTAGGGTTAAGCATGTATATGATTTAATCTAACATAGAATTAGAAGTAGTGGTGGAGAGATTAATAAGTTATGGAGTAAATTAGCTACACATGAGAGAAAACGAAAAAAAGCATGATAAAAAGAAAATTACATGAGATAAAAGAGAAAGCAAGTAAATAACAGTAAGATAGAAATTGAAAAGTATAATAGAAAAACCTTTTTATTGATGTTGTCACCTTCAATTACAAAAGTCTCCTCCTTCTTTACAAATCACTCTTAAACTAAACCCTAAAAAATAACAACTACAATTTGAAAGAAAAAGAAACTAAAGAAGACCCTAAGCTTTGATCTCTGATTTTGAGATAACCTCTGTTGCTGCCTCTGGTGTGGTATTAATAGGAAAAATAAGAAATAGAATCCCAGTAGATCATGTATACCCAACCGCCACAGGAGAAGCCACCAGAAAGCCGCGAAAATGCGGCTTTTGCCATGTTGTCACGGCAAAAAGAGGATGAATGGGTACGCGTTTTTGGCTCTAGCTTCGTCTTGTCCGTCCATCTGAAGATATATCCTTGAAATCTTTATTTGAACTCTGAATTTGAAGATAATATTGATCAGAGGTAAAACCATGCACTAAAATGTGTATTTTTAAATCAGTATTATAAGTATGATGCTTTGGCTTCCTCGATACTTCTGTTATAGCATATAGGTTACACAGGTTGAATCCACAGTTACGAGAGGTGATAGAAGCATTAACTGTTCATTCACATCATTTGTTAACAAGTTCTTCTTTATTAAAGAAAGAAAAAAAGAAAAGAAAACTAGAAGTGATAAGTGGAGAAGGTGATGAAATCGGCAAAGTAAAAAAATTGAGAAGTGGTTGTGGGATCTGTAAAGGGAAAACAAGAAAATAAAAACAAAACAAGAAAATAAAAACAAACTAAAACAAGAAAGAAGTAAAGTGGAAAACTTTGTGAAGTGATTTAGAAATGAATTTAAAAATGAAAAAGAAAAGAACTTATGGTGAAGAAGATGAAAACAATGGTGAACTAAGAAGGTAATAAAAACATCGATAAAAAATGACAAAAAGGTTTTGAAATCGGTTTTGAAAACAAGATAAAAAGAGAAAAAATTCATGGCTATTAACTACTAATTACTCCACTAATCATGCTAACTTCTTAGTGATAGTTACCTCATATGGATCCTTGACCGTCACTAATCCTTGACTTCTTTAAGATATGTATCAGAACATGTCACATAAGATGGTTGGTCACATTCAAACTTACATTAAGAGCAAGCTAATGCAAATATTAGATCATCAAAACTGTTAGAAGTAAACATAAAATAAGATAGTTAGCTTGTTAGAAAGTTAGTTTTTAGAATCCATCATTATGAGCCATCAATTGCTCTTGTAAGAGCAAGACCTTGTAGAGGCTATTAGATTCATGTGAATTATCAAGTAAGGGTTAGATGATTAGAGGTTAGTAGTTAGATTGCCATAAAGGAAAGTTAGCTAGTTATGATTGAGGTTAGAGAAGAAACCATGAAGAAAAGGACTTTCATAGATGTCACTATGTATTACATCAATCTCTTTCTCTCCTGAATTAAGCTCGGCCCTAATACATGATCTAAAATAAAAAGTAAAATATAATAGAAGAAGAAGAACACTGCACTAATCTACACTAAATGAGAGAAAACCTTAACTTATAGGTCTCTAATCCCATCTCTAGTCCAAAATTGAAGTATTTATAGGCGAAAGAACCATCTAGACCACGAAACGAGGCCACGCGTCGAAGATCGACACATGGGCCCACCATAATGTCGCGGATCTGAGGCAATTATCGCGGATCCACAACAATACCAGGGACTTAGGTACCTGGTTTTGCTCCGTGGTTTGTCCAGTTTCGAGGACCTTCTAGATATTTCTGATTTTAGGTAAATTAGATCCATTTTTCTTCAGATTCGTCCCAAATTTTTGGATCCAATGTATCTTCTAGAAGCTCTCCAGATTGGTCTTCAAGTAATATGATTTAATTACTTGAAATTGAGTTCAATTAGCCTCTTATTCTGAATTTGCCCTTGAACTCTTGATCATCTGCAAAATAAACCAAAACACGGTTCAAAAGCGATGTTTTATTCATAATTCGGTAGGAAAATGCAATATGATAATGCTGAATTGTAAACTAATCACACCGCCACACTTATCTTTTGCTCATCCCGAGCAAAAAAGAAAAAAACTAAACTAAAAATGTTATTACATCACTTTCTCAGGTGACGCGATTGCACTGAGCGTGTGCAACAAGCCGTTAAAGCTCTAGATCTTCCCTAGAGGAGGAATTTTGTCTCCTGAGGATTTTCAGCGGATTATCCTCACAAAATCCATAAAGAAAAAGAAAAGTTAGTGTATTGAAAAACACATTTTGAAAGAAAAAAAGTTTTTGAAATATTTTTACAAAAAATTAAGTGATCTAACGTCATAAGTTCACCAAAAATTATTCTTCTTTAAACTTAGTATAGAGGCAAGATCTTATCATCAATTAAGGTAAGAATTCAAAATTGGATTGAATATTTTATCCTTCATAAAATCTAGCTAATATGCACTTTGTGATAGTGTAGATTTTTTTGAGATTTTAACTCCAACTATCAAGCCATTTATTTATATATTTTATATATAATTCTTTTTTCTTCTCTTAGTTTTCTAAGGCTTTCTAGTTTATCCAGGTAGTGAGCCTTTAGCTGATGACTCCTAAATCAGACGATCTTAGGGCACCATATTAAAAAATATCCCTCGGACTTAAGAACTCGAGTAAACAAGGCCACAAAACTTAGGGAGATTATTTGTTTCTTTTAACCACCGTTAGGCGTGAATAATCAAGTTTCTTGAGGTATAGTCATCCAACTTTAGATTTTTTATTCATATATATCATATACTTTTTTTTTTTTTTTTGCTTATGGTATTTTAGGTCTTTGTTTTCATCCCAAAAACTGTGTAAGTGTGAAGTGCATAGTCTCTAAGGCAAAAAATTTAAGATAAAATTATCTTTCCAATCTCTTTTACTTAACCTATAATTTTAAACACGATCCATTATTTCGATTAGGTTTAAGATTTCATAATTAAGACTTTCTTAATTTCTCTGATAATCTTAATTTTCTTAAATAGATCAAAACTATTTCTTTTATTTCAAAAAGGCTCTAAAGAAAGGAAAAAAATCCTATACAAAAGGGAAGATTCTATGAATATCCTAAAAAAGTGAAAAGGAAAGAAAATCTAAAAACTCTATGTTAATGCCCTCTCCCACACTTATCTCATGTATTGTCCTCAATGCATCATGAATGTATGTATGCATGAAAATACAGAGGGAAGAAAAAAAAATCACCTTAAGGTGGTGGTTTCGGTGAAGGCCTGATTGGTGCACGAGGTGCGGTCCAATCCAAATTGCGTGGAGTTCGCAGGAACCCGCCAGTGACCTCTCTAGTATAGCTCACTATTATGTTGTATACATGGGTAATTTTTATCAAGAATTTTTCCCCATCTAATTTTCAAATTTTCAAATAGTTTCGGAGTCATTATTATCAACACCTTTGTCCCAGAATAAAGTATGAAATGATGGAATGATTGATTTATAATCAGGAAGGACAGGAACTATAATCGACTCAAGAAATTGACTAAAGTCAAGTAAAGGTTCCTGAGTCAAAATTTATTCAGAAAATGAGTCTAAATCAAGAAGTTGAAACTCTAGTTCACATTCATTTTCCCATAATGAAATGTGACTTTCTAAGATTGTTGATTCAACTTCAAGAATGACAGGTCTGGGATTCAAAACTGACTTTAAAATTTTACTCAAATCGGGTAGCAAAACAGGAGTCAATATTGATTCAGAAATTTGAACTAGATCACAAATTTGAGAATCTGGGTCACATTCTTAATTGATTTCAATTTCATAAAAATGAGAATTTGCCAGTTTGTTAAGGAGACTTTCAAAAGCATAGTAATGATCAAATTTAATATGATGATCACAAAATATTGGTGATCAATTTCACAGTGAATGGGTGTAGGATCCAATACTGACTCAGAAAAAGGATTGAAATCAGGTAAAGATACCAGAGTCAATATTGAGTCAAGAAAGGGAATTAAATTATCAAGTTGAGATTCAGGATCATATTCATGCTCAAGTTCAATCTCAAGAAAGGGATAAGTTGCCAAAATGTCAATGAGGTTCTTAAAATTTTGATTTTGGTCAAGTTCAAATGGGTATGATAAAATTGAATCTTGGTTTCCAAAACAACAAAATTCTTGGGTCTAATCGATAGAGTTAGAGATATAAAGATTGGTCAAAGGTTGACAAGAGAGAATTTTCTTGCTCTTATTGATCAATTCGCTCATTATTGAGTCTAACCTACTGATAGGCCGGGTAACAGAATTTTGAGTCTGAATCATGTATCCTATACTCTGTGTAATCGGTTCTTCTTGAAAAGGTGAGTATGAAAGTTGATTTGAGAAATTATGGTGATTTCGTGAGTCCATCAATTTTTGAGATTGTTGCTCGGACTCACACAAGTATTCCATACTCATTTTCAGGATAGATTTTTTAACAGTTGGATGCCCTGAAAAAGAAGTATGTGAAGCTTGATTCTGAGAAAATGGTGAGTCTAACATACTATGAGATGTCGCTCGGACTCACACAAGAGTTTCATACTCTTTTACAGGATTGATGGTTTTTAAAGTACACCTAGAGGGGGTGAATAGGTGTACCACTAATCTAGTAATAAATAATGTGAAATTAAAAACTAATTGCTAACACACAATGCATAACCGAGAGTGAGTCTGAATTCCCCGTGAAGGGCTCTGAAACTTCTCCTCACAATTCCTCTAAATTATGAGTTGAGGTGCTTCAGTAGCTCTCTTAGTTGAATACTAGTGTGAGCACACAAACTATATCAAACATGTATAGGTATATGCAATAATGACAATGCAAGATATAAGGAGTAGAGAGTTGAGAGAAAGATCCAAATGCATACACAAAGATATGTTTCGAGGTTCGAGCCATCGCTCTACGTCCTCGCCTTCACACAGAAGGATTTCAACTATCCACTATAGGATCTTCCACAAAGGGACCTTCACCGAGAATTACAACATACAACCAAGGAGTACACAACTCTAACTCTCTCACACCTCTACACAAGAGGTAGCCACAAAGCCAAGCACAAAGCAAAGAAATGTTTGCAACTTGGTGATCCAATGATCACAAACAATACTTAGTGTCTCAAAAGATCACAAACACAAACTCTCACAATACAAGATCTTAGAGGATAGATTTACAATGAAGAGCTCAAGTATGTGACTAAATAAAGTGTTTGGAAAAGAAACAACAAAGAAAACATTTGGGAAAAACTTCTTGATAGATAAAGAAATTAAAGAACAAAACTAGAATTCCCAAAACTTGTTTTCTTATGATTTTCTAAAACCTTGAAACAAATAAAGATAGAGAGTTTTTGGCTCAAAAACTTCTTTTGAAAACTTGTTAAAAACACACTAGAAGATGGGAAATTTGGCTTTTGAAAATCTTGGTTAAACTGGCCTCAAGGACCCATATTTATAGGGTCTCTAAAAAACTAGCGATTGAAGGCAAAACACAGGCCAGACAGGCCTGTCGGTCGACGCCAGTCCACCGTCCAACGGTCGATTTTTCGACCATTGGGGATGTCAGTCGACCGTCCCCAAGGCACAGAGAGACTTTCTCTCTATCGGTCGACCGGTACCCAACCGAGAGTTGGGTGAGCCAGTCGGTCGACCGCTCGGTCAATCAAGTCTTGCTACGGTCAACCGCTCAGTCGACCGAGCTAAGGCCTGGGCTTGTGCACATTCCTTGTGCATATCGGTCAGTCGACCGGTCGATCGACCACCAGTAGCCCAGAAACAGGCTTTATAGGGTTGAAAAATAAGACTTGAAAACACCTATAAATTAAATAAAACTCCATAAATTTCACAAAAATAAGTTCATGTAAATATTTGAAGTACAAATATGTGTGATCAAAAATAAACACATATTACAAATAATTTGAACTATTTTTGAGGCATAGAATTTTAAGCTTAAAACAAAAACTTTATTTTTCAAAACTGAAAATTTGAAATGAAAATTTGTTTTCTCCAAAACTTGTATAGATACAAAAACAAGTTACTGAAATATATTTGAAGCATGATGTGCACGGATAATATCCAATACAAATAGTAAATGTTACATAAATATTTTTGACAATAAATACCAAACTAAGTTTTGATAAAAGGAAAACTTATACACATGAATTTGATACATCAAGATAAGTTTTTCTAAATACATATGAACCATGAATGTATATGGATGAAATTCAATATACATACAAACCAATGTAAACTTCTTTTGATGAACTCTATTCATGAAACAAAAAAGATGTATGCTTTAAAACTCAAACGGTTAAACCAAAAATCAAAACTATAAACTTGTGTGTGTGTATACTTAAGCAACTCAAAGTTATCTATCCTTACACAAGATCTAAACTAATAAACATCTAAACAAACCTAGATACAAGTCTTCTTCTCCAAGACGACTTGATCCAAACATGATCCATGAGCTTGACTCCATCTCGAGTACTTGATGCGATCTTTAAGCGCGAGCTCTTGAATCAACACGTGATAGCTTTGAAATTTGATTTTGAGTCTTTGTTGAATCTAAACACCAACTATGATCTTGACCAAAATTTGACATTTATTAATTCAAGATCATTAGTACTATAACTACATGAGTTGATTATCATCAAAACTAGAGTAATGGGCCTTTGTGCCAATAATCTCTCTTTTTATGATGACAAAACTCATGGAGTTATATATGCATGGATTAAAGATAATCTTCATAGAAGCTCCCTCTAACTCATGCATAGTATAAAACATGAAGATATTCAATAAAGCTCAGATACCAATAAACAATAAAAAAAGATATGCAATCAAATCATAAAACACATGCATATGAATATTCAATAAAGCTCAGATACCATAAAACATGTAGACTCAGATACCAATGGAATAGATATGCAATAAGAATACATGTATATCAAAATCATAAACATATGCATTTGAATATGCATAAAACATATATATGCATAAACACAAATAAACATGCATATATAAACTAATATTTCTCTCCCTTTTTGTAAATCATCAACAAAGGGTAAAAAGCCATTAAAGTAAAACTATTAATTAAAGAAGGTATCAATTTTAAAAACAAATATATCATTGAAATACCAATTAAAAGTGATAGTTGAATATATATTTTGATACCCAAAAAATAAACCAATTGAAAAACAACATGGATATCATAAAAGATTTACAAGTTGAAAGTGAAAATCCATGATACCAATTTTTGAAATTCTAAACCATTTTCTCAAAAAGATTGAGAGTAAGATACCAATTGAAAAGATACAATTGAAAGATAAAATCAAGAATTTTTCTCTCTCTTCTTGAAATACCAACAAAACTTATGCATTAGCTTGTAAAAATAATCGATTAACATTTAGAATTAAATCAAGCTTAGCATAGAAAAATCTGTGCTATAAAATGTATATATAAACATTTTTAATCTTAGCACAGGAAATCATATATATGTATGTATGATCAGAGCATTTGAAATATGCAAACATATATAAAAAATAAGAATGAATATATAAAAATCAATTTACATGATAAGTAAGTGTATAACTCATAACATCCACCCTATCATGCACATATTTAAAAGATATATTCAATAAGAGCATACAAGGCATGGTTGCCCAACCAACCGCCCTTGGAAAGTGAAAATTTTCAAAATAAAATTTGAATATAATTTTAACATAGTTTGAAAAATACTACCAATTGAAGAATACGAAACTAGTTTTAAGATAATTTTGAAACTAGTACGAAATTCTACAAGTAAGGAATAAAACATATATATATATATAATATATATATATATATATATATATATATATATATATATATATATATATATATATATATATATATATATATATATATATATATATATATATATATATATATCTCATGAAAACATGCTAAATATACAATAATTAACATTCAAAATCTATAAAGCACATAGACGCACATGAATCCAAAATCATGAGTAAACAAAAGATATAAAGTACACAAGAGTTATATAATCAACATATTCATAGAGATAAAATAATAAAGCTCAATCAAAACAAATGAGATTCCTTTTTTATAAATATAAGATCATCAAATTAAACTTCAAGTCAAATGTAAGTTTTGTTAAAACTAAAGCATACATATTTATCCCAAATATAAACTGAGTCTACAAAAGAGTATATGGTATATAAAGCAAGTGATTCAGGGTAGAACATGTATAATAATAGTTTTGGCAAAATTTACATATATATAAATCTAAACACATTCTTACAAAAACATGTACAAAGGTAATATAAAACAAATATAGGAATACAAGTGTAAATGCAATGATCATCAAAACTAGGCTATACAAGTATATGTAATGTGTACACATGAACAATAAAGCTTATAAACATAAAAATCAAGTGTAGCTCACTAATTATACAAGTATAAATCTAAGTTTTAATAAAGTTACATTTAGACATGGAATCAAAACATGAAGCACAAAACATCAAAACATGGTATTGATCATTAGTGTAAATGGAGTGCCATTATAACAAGGATATGCATACATAGCTAAACACTAATTTAGAACACAAAGATATAAATCCATATAAACATGGGTGTATCTCAAACATATATGTATCACAAGTCTAATAAATATTGCATTTAACCAATAAGCATTAAAACTAAGACAGGCTAAAAATCATCAATAATAAAGCATGTAACCATAAACATGACATAAGGAATAGAGATAATTACTAAACCGACGAATTATTCTCTATATCTCCAAAAACTTGGTGGTCCTCTTACTAAAACTCCCTTGATAGCGATGCATCCAATGTAATGTCCATCAAGCTCAAACGCATCCACCACCAAGGAACCAAATATCTTACTTCTTGTGAGAGCCCACACCTACATCAAATAAAATAGGAATAAATTTTGATACCCAAACTTTTTTGGGTCCTTAAGGGTTAGCACCTTTCCTAACCCAAATATTTTTACTTGAAAATTTTAAAGCATTAATTCTATCATTACAAATTTTGTAAGGTAGCCTTTACGATCACAATGTGTACGAGTGTACACACTTGCATTCATATTATCATATGTGTGAGCATGACGAGCATGTGTATACCGTGAAGGGTGTGCATGCATATGTGGAGTATGTTTCTTTTGAAATATAGATTCCAATCTTTGTGGTTCATGAAACATTGGCTCAAAGTGGAGCCCAAACAATCCACACTCTTCTTCAAAATATAAATATCATTATCAATAGAAGATAAAGTGGAGCAATCAATAGAAATCAAATTCTTATTACTAGGAGATAAATGAATGGAAGCATGATAAGCATGGGAAGCAAAATCATTTTTTGAAGAATAATTTTTTAAAGAAATACATTCTAATTCTTTAGAAATCAAAATAATTTTGTTTTTCAAAGAATTGTTTTCTTTTAAAACTAAATCAAGTTTTGAAGACAAAATACTATTCTTTTTCAAAACAACATCAAAATTATTTTTGTTCTTCAAAAATTTATTTTCATTTAAAACAAGGTCAAGTTGAGTTTTCAATGAATCCATTTCATTTAAAACCTCAATCTTTTCTTTTAAAATAAGATCAAGTTTTGAAAACAAAGTCTCATTTTCCTTTTTTTAATTCAAAACTCTTCTTTTTCAAAGCTTTATTTTGAAAACAAGTTTTCACAAAATATATATGGCTCTTCATTTAAAGCATGTGCATTCATAGCATTATCATCACTGGAAGAGTTAGCACAGTCATCAAGATGAGTGTCTGAAGTTACCTCAAGGGAGTCATTCCCTTGGATCATATAGCACGCGTCGTCGGACTCATCTACTATGGGTTCTCTCTCAATATCGTGTAAAGCTTGTTCCTTAGGAGAGATCAAAGTGTTCCACACTACAAAAGTAGAATCACAATGAGAAATCATAGATAGATAATCTTTGCCTAGTGATTGCCTAAATGCAATCAATGCTTGTGCTTTAACCTCAATGTACTTGTCATTACTAATATAAGAACTTTTAGTAGTGGCAAGATATACATGCAATCCTAGAGCTTTTAAATATGCACTCATCTTAAACTTTCACATATCGATGTTAGAAACATCATACATGGATGGAGCAAGAAAATCCATTAGTGTATATAAATATGTGTGCAAAACAAATGACTAGATTAGCAATCCAAGGATCACACTCTAAGGTGGTTAAACCGAATATCAGGAGCATAAGCTCTGATACCTATTGAAAGTACACCTAGAGGGGGGTGAATAGGTGTACCGCTAATCTAGTGACAAATAATGTGAAATTAAAACTTTTACACTAACACACAATGTATAACTAAGAGTGAGTCTGAATTCCCCTGAAGGGCTCTGAAACTTCTCTACATGATTCTTCTAAATTATGAGTTGAGATACTTCAATAGCTCTTTTGATTGAATACTAGTGTGAGCACACGAACTATATCAAGCATGTATAGGATAAGCAATAATGACAGTGCAACATATAAGGAGTAGAGAGTTGAGAGAAAGATATAAACAAAAACATAAAGATATATTTTGAGGTTCGAGCCACCGCTCTACGTCCACGCCTTCACACAAGGATTTTAACTATCCACTATAGGATCTTCCACAAAGAGACCTCCACCGAGGAATTACAACTTACAACCAATGAGTATACAACTCCAACTCTCTCACACATCCATACAAGAGGTAGCATAAAGCCAAGCATAAAGTAAAAAAAAGTTTACAACTTGGTGATCCAATGATCACAAACAACACTTGGTTATCTTAAAAGATCACAAACATAACCTCCCACAATACAAGATCATAGCAGATAGATTTGCAATAAAGAGCTCAAGTATGTGAGTAAACAAAGTATTTGAAAAAGAAACAACAAAGAAAACACTTGAAAAAACTTCTTGATAGATGAAAAAAATTGAAGAACAAAACTAGAATTCCCAAAACTTGTTTCTTTTTAATTTTCAAAACTTTGAAACAAAAAAAGATAGATATTTTTTGGCTCAAAACTTTTTTTGAAAACTTGTTGAAAACACACTAGAAGATGGAAAATTTGGCTCTTGATTATCTTAGTTAAAATTGGCCTCAAGGACCCATATTTATAGGATCTCAAAAACTAGCCAATGGAGGCAAAATACAGGTCAGACAGGCATGTCGGTCGATCATCCAACGGTCATTTTTTTTTTACTGTTAGGGATATTAGTCGACCGGTTAGTCGACTAACCGCAAGGCACAGAGAGACTTACTCTCTGTCGGTCGACCGTTTGGTTGACCAGCACCCAACCGAGAGTTGGGTGAGCTAGTCGGTCGATCGCTCGATTGACCGAGCCAAGGCTTGGGCTTGTGCACGTTCCTTTTGCATTCCTTGTGCACGTCAGTCGACCGCTAGGTCGACCGACCGACCGCTTGCAGCCCAGAAATAGGTTTTATAAGATTGAAAATTAGGACTTGAAAACTTCTATTAATTCCAATAAAACTCCATAAATTTCACAAAATAAGTCATATAAATATTTGAAGGATAAATATGTGCGATAAAAAATTAACACATATTACAAAATTTGAACTATTTTTGAGGCATAAAATTTTAAGCTTAAAACAAAAAAGTGTATTTTTTAAAACTTAAAGTTTGAAATGGAAATCTGTTTTTCCAAAACTTGTATAGATACAAAAACAAGTTATTGAAACATATT
This sequence comes from Agave tequilana, assembly GCA_038442645.1. NCBI lineage: Eukaryota > Viridiplantae > Streptophyta > Magnoliopsida > Asparagales > Asparagaceae > Agave > Agave tequilana. The sequence goes on from JAVJIF010024230.1 coordinate 67,494, forward strand.
TGAAGCATAATGTGCATGGATAAAACCAATACACACATAGTAAATAATATATACTTATTTTTGATAATAAATACCAAACTAAGTTTTGATAAAAAGAAAAACTCAAACACAGGAATTAGATACATCAAGATAAGTTTTTCTAAACATATATGAACCATGAATGTATGGATGAAATCCAATAAATAATAAACCAATATAAACTTCTTTTGATTAACTCTATTCATGAAACCAAAAGATGTATACTTTAAAACTCAAACGGTTAAACTGAAAACAAATATAAACTTTTGTGTTTGTGTATACTTAAGCAACTCAAAGCTATTTTTATCCTTACACACAAATTTAAAACTAATACATATCTAAACAAACTTAGATACAAGTCTTCTTCTCCAAGATGACTTGATCCAAACATGATCTATGAGCTTGACTCCATCTCGAGTACTTGATGTGATCTTTAAGCTCGAGCTCTTGAATCAACACATGATAGCTTCAAATTTAACTTTGAGTTCTTTGTTGAAGCTAACACCAACTATGATCTTGACTAAAATCTGAAACTTATAAACACAAGATCATTAGTACCGTAACTACATGAGTTGATCATCATCAAAACTAGAGTGATAGGCCTTTGGGCCAACATGTTTTTCATTTTGAATAGGTGAAACTGGAAAGATGAGTATGATCTTGAAATTATGGTGACATGCTGAGTCCAACATGTTCTGAGATTGTTGCTCAGACTCACGCAAGAGTTGCATACTCTTTTCCAAGATGAAGGTTACTCTTTTCCAAGATTGAAGGTTTTTCATTTGAATAGGTGAAATTGAAAAGGATGAGTATGAATCTTGATATGATGAGTCAAACAGATTTTGAGATTGTCGCTCGGACTCACGCAAGAGTTCCATACTCATGTCCAAAACTGATGATTGGTCTTTTTGAAGAGGTGAGACTGAGTATGACTCTTGAAAATATTGTGGAATTGGGGAAGCTATCATTTCCTGAAATTTTGTTCGGCTTCCTGCATGGCTTCTATACTCTTTTTAACTCAGATTTTTTCTTCTATGGGTTGTTGTAGAAAAGGAGTATATGAAGCATGTTGTGAAAAAAATGTTATAGATTGTGAGTCGAGTTTGTTTGTTGGGACTCAAGCATGGCTTGCACGACATACTCTTTTTTAATTCGGATTTTTCTTTATAGGTTGTTGTAGAAAAAGAAGTATATGAAGCTTGATGTTGAAAAGGTTGTGAGTTGATCTTGTTTTGTTAGGACTCAAGCATGACTGTATGGTTTTCCTTACTTTTTCTAGCTCAAGTTTTCTTCAATTGGTGGTTTTGAAAAAGAAGTATAGGAAGCAAAATTGGGAATGAATATTGTGAAAATTGTGGACAAGGTGGTTGAAAATTTGACTTGGGAGAGGTGAATCCCCATTGACTCTGTGAAGAGTGAAAATTATTTTGAAAATTGTGATCATAAGATTGAGAGCATGTTTTATATTGAGTTGGATAAATCCACCGGCATATTCGATTGGTTCATGTTATATAAAGTCGGGTTGGAGTTATTCGAGTCAAATAAGGTTGGGGTAAAATATGGATTCATATTAGGATTGAAAAAAATTTTGTTGTTGGGATCCATTTCACAAAACAAACGCAAATAAAAAAGAAAAAGTATGGTGCTTTGGTTTCCCTAATACTGTCGTTATAGCATATAGGCTATACGGGTCGAATCCAGGGACGAAAGATCATAGAAGCATTAACAGTTTATTTACATCGTTTGTTAACAAGTTCTTCTTTGTTAAAGAAAGAGAAAAGAAAAAGAAAAGAAAATGAGAAGCCATAGGTGGAGAAGGCGATGAAATTGGCAAAGTGAAAACAATCGAGAAGTGGTTGTGAAATCGGTAAAGGAAAACAAGAAAATAGAAATGAAGTAAAATAAGAAAGAAGAGAAATGGAAAACTTTGTAAAGTGATATAGAAATAGATTTGAAAAATGAAAGAGAGAAGAACTTGTGGTGAAGAAGATGAAAACAATAGTGAACTATGAAGTTAATAAAAACATCGATAAGCAAATGCTAAAAGGGTTTTGAAATCAGTTTTGAAAATAAGATAAAAAGAGAAGAAAATTCATGGCTACTAACTACTAAGTGCTTCATTAATCGTACTAACCTCTTAGTGATAGTTGCCTCACATGGATCCTTGGCCATCACTAATCCTTGACTTCTTCAAGAGATATATCAAAGTATGACACATAAGGTGATTTTTCACATTCAAGCTTGCATCATGAGAAAGCTAATGCAAATATTAGATTATCAAAACTGTTAGAAGCAAGTATGAAATAAGAGAGTTAGCTTATTAGCAAGTTAGCAAGTTAGATGTTAGAATCCATCATTATGAGCCATCAATGGCTCTTGCAAGAGCAAGGCCTTATAAAGGATATTAGATTCATGTGGATTATAGGTAAGAGTTTAGATGATTAGTGGTTAGTAGTTAGGTTGTCATGAAAGAAAGTTAGCTAGTCATGTTAGAGGTTAGAGAAGAAATCATGAAGGAAAGGATGAAGTTTTTATAGATTGTCACTATCTATTACATCTCTCTCTCTCCCCCCCCTAATCAAGCTCTGCCCTAATACATGATCTAAAATAAAAAGAAATATAATAAAAGAAGAAGAAGAATACTACACTAATCTACACTAAATGAGAGAAAACTCTAACCTACAGCTCTCTAACCCCATCTCTGGTCCAAAATTGCAGTATTTATAGGCGAAAGAACCATTTGGAAGACAAGAGGAGGCCACGCATCAAAGATCGACGTGTGGGCCCCACCATAATGTTGCGGATCTGAGGCAATTACCACGGATCTGCGGTAATACCAGGGACTTAGATCCCTATTTTGCTTCGTGGCTTCGTCCCGCTTTGAGGACCTTATAGATGTTTCTGGTTTTGAGTAAATTGGATCCATTTTTCTTCAAATTCGTGCCCAATTTCGGGATTCAATGTATCTTTTAGAAGCTCTCTAGATTGGTCTTCAAGCAATGAGATTTATTACCCGAAAATTGAATTTAATTAGGCTCTTATTCTAAATTTGCCCTTGAACTCCTGATTATCTGCAAAATAGACCAAAACATGGTTTAGAAATGATGTTTTATTCAGAATTCTGTAGGGAAATGCGATATGATAATGCTAAATAGTAGACTAATCAAATATCTATTTCTCGATAACTTGGAAGCAATTTATCTCAAATTCAAATTTAATTTGAATTATCCTCTTTATCTTCAATTAGGGTTAGCTTATCTCGTCCATCTTCTAGAAATATATCTTATGATTTTGAATTTGAATTATAAAGATGATGATATATCCTTTTCTTCCTCTTAATTTTAAATTGATTTAAATTAAAATTTAAATTTAGATAGGATTAGAGATAAAATAGAAGCTTCTTTCATTCTTATCTTCCCCTTTAAGTAACTACACACCATAATCAACAAAAGGGGCTTTAGTAAGGTTAAATAAAGATAATTAAGGATAAATGTTTAAATGTGATAATAATAATAATGTAATGAGATGCAATCACATCCCCACACCTATCTTTTGATTGTCCTCAACAAAATAAAAAAAACTAATCTAACCTGACTCACTTTCATAGAAATCACGATTACACTTGGCAAGTGTAACAAGCCATTAAACATCTAGGTTTCCCCTAGATGACGAGTTTTATCTCATGAAAATTTTCGGTGAATTACACCCACAAAATCCATAAAAGAAAGAAAAACAAATGTTAGTATTTTTGAAAACTTATTTTGAAAGAGAGAGAAAATATTTGAAATATTTTTGCAGAAATCAAATAATCTATAAGTCTTAGAATCATCTAACTATTCATTCCTATACTTAGTCCCAATACAATTATTTATTATCAATTTAGGTAAGAATTCAAATTGAATTTCTCATCTAGTCTATTTTTTAGTCTAAGTCATATGCACCTTTGTAATCGTGAATTTTGACTTGGATTTTTCAATTCCAACTCTTATGTCGTTTTTGGAAAGAAGATTCGGAGTATTACCACTTCGTTGCTCCTTAAGCACTTCTTTTTTTTAATATGTATAGCTTGTAAGTCATCTAGAGGGGGGTGAATAGGTAACAAGCTAATCTACTACAAACTAATGCGCAATTAAAAAACTAATAATGCAATCTAAAAACTATTAGGCTAACCCACAAAGTATAACCAAAGAGTGTATACGAATTCTCGGTGAGGGCTCTGAACTATCTCCTCAAGGTTTCTCTAAATTAAGAGTTGAGGTGTCACCATGGCTCTCTTGGTTGAATACTAGTGTGAGCAAACAATACCAAGTAAATATATAAGTGAAGCACAAGGAAATATCAAGCATTTAAAAGACACAAATAGTAATAGCATGCAAGATATAAAACACAAGTGAGAGATACAAGCAATTGCAAATATGGAGATTTATTTCGAGGTTCAAGCACACTTGCTCTATGTCCCTGCCTTCAATACTATGAAGGATTTCCACTAGAATCGATCCCGCACGATCACTCGGTGTCGTAACACCTACAACGAGTTCACACTAGAACTTTTGGACTCACAAGTCCCTCACTTGTTCCCACAAGAACAATGCACGCAAGCACACTAGCTTGCTGAGGTCGCACCTCTACACCGAGCTCCCTCAAGAACTCTACACAACGCGAGCTCACTAGCTCGCCGAGGCATCAACCTCTACAACACCTCAAATACAAATTGGAACACGTGGTGATCTCTTCTCTTGAACACCAAAAATACTCTCACAACAAATGATCCCAAGAGGATAAGTATAGTAATGGAAAGCTCAAGTTTGTGTGAGAAAATAGGTAAATTGAGTGGTAAAAAGTTCAAGAAATCTCTTTTGAAAACACTCTTTAAAAACTCTCCTTTTAATATGGAAGTTTTAACCTAAAAACATGTGGAGAAAAACCCTAAGAGAGATAGAAAAAATGGCTCTAAAATTTCTCCAAAGTCTTCTCTAAAACAGCCAAGAGAACCCCTTTTTATAGGGTTTAGAATATAGTCGTTGGGGTCCAAAACAGCCTAGAATGGGCAGTTGGTCGACCGGCCAACGGTCAGATTTCTGACAGTTGGGGTGTCGGTCGACCGCCGGTCGAAGCCCCAAGGCAATTTGCTTGTCGGTCGACCTCCCGGTCGACCGAGGCCAGAACCAGAGAGTGAACTCTCTGGTCGGTTGATCGGTCGGTCGACCTGGGCCAGATCCAGAGAACAAGCTATCTGGATCGGTCGACCGCACGGTCGACCGGCCCATTGGCCAAAGCCTTATGCATGTCTTGTGTACATCGGTCGACCACCCGGTAGACCCAGATCTAGTCCGGTCGACCAGTCGGTCAACCGCCAGTGGTCTCAGGCTGGGTTTTAGGGTTTTAAAACTTGATCTTTTAAATACCCATAAAATCACATAAAATTCACAAAAATAAGTTCTTTTAAATATTTAAAGAACAATATGTGTGACTAAAATTCAACACATATTTCAAATAATTTGAGCTATTTTGTGATATAGAAATTTAGCCTTAAACAAAAAATCGGTATTTTTCAAATCAAACTTTTAAATGAAAAACTGATTTTTTTCAAAACTTGTCCAAATGCAAAATAAGATATTTTAAATATTTTTGAAGCTTGGTGTATATGGATATGATCCAATGCACATAAAAGATGAATATCTATGTTTTGACAGTAAGCTCTAAAATAGTTTTGACTTGAACAAAACTTAAACTCATGATATAGAAATATCAAATAAGTTTTTCTAAACATTTGAACTAACAATGTGTATGGATGAAATCCAAACACATATAAACATAAAACTTGTTTTGATGAAATCTAATCATAAAACACAAGGATGTATACTTTGAAGCTCAAAACTAAAACGGTATTTTCTAAAATCAAAACTATTCTTATAAAAATACATATAAATGTTTTTGTGTATATGACTTGAGCAATCTACAACTAATCTATCATTTACATTTTATCCTAAAATAAAAATTTTAACACTTACAAACACGACACAAGTCTTGAAAATCTTCTCTTGAAATTCTTTTATCCTTCTTGACTTGGTCCAAACCTTGATCCAAAGAGTTAGACTTCTCTTGAATACTTGATGTGATCTCGATATGCAAGCTCTTGAATCAACACGTGCTGCCTTCAAAACTTGACTTCGAATTTTTTTTTGAAGCTAAACACCGACTACGATCTTGATTAAATATCTAAAACTATATAAGCATAAGATCATTAGTACAATAACTACATGAATTAATCATCATCAAAATTAGAATGATGGGCCTTTGGGCCAACATAGCTCATTGATGTACACATATTTGCATTATTTTTATTGCATTCCCCATTTATCCTGTAATAAATTCTGCTAATTTCTTGTCTCAATGTCTTATTTTGCAAGTTTATTTTAATGAAGAGAGAGAAGATAAGACCAAATAAAAGCTAGTTAAATTCTGATTTAATTGGATCTATTTGATTAACTAAAGATAAAGACAAATAAATACAATTAAAATCGGATTAAATGATTCAATTTGGTTAGCTTGAAGAAATCAAAGAGATAGAGGCAAATCCAGAGGTCCCAAAAGCAACACTATCAATATACAAAGGAATATCTAAACGATTGGGATGTATATTCAGTAGATTCAGAGAGATAAGACACAATTTAACTGAAGAACAATGGATAAAATAAATTTTTTTTATCTCTAATCTTATCAGAAGTCTTTTCTATTGGGTAAGAGATCTTGCCCCTATCTTTGTATTCTCCTATCCAGTTTTGTTTTATAAATATCTGCATTTCTGAGGGCGAAGGGGCACCTCCAGCAGAGAGCTAGGATTGGGTTGTTGCTCTTAGTTTAGGTTTTTTTTTCATTTTACATGTAATTTTATTTCTTTATACCTTAGATTAGAGAGCTTCAGAACAAAAAGAGAGAAAATATTATATTTAGAGTGACACTAAATGTAATCTTTCTTAAAGAGAGTTATATTAAGCGTGACAGTCAATGTGATTATTTCACTTTTCTTCATTATTTCTCAACTTAATCGATCGCTGCTTCTGTGATATTTCTTTCACTTGTTTTACTTTGATTATTCCAAGGTATTTATTCTTTCATCCCTTTCTTGTTTATTAAATGACTTAAAATCTAACGCTTTTCTTTTCCTTTATTCTTTTCTTTTTTTAAACTTAGTTATCTTGTTAATCAAAACACCAACACCGTCTTATTCTTCTACCTTCTACTTTTCTTTCAACTTAACATAGTTTCATTTTTTTCTTTTTAAAAACAAAAAAGACTTTTAAACCAGTTTTAGTGACTTAAAAGAAAGACTTACCCACATGCTTCCATCGCAGTCCTTCTTGTAGATCACGACCCGCATAGCCACTTGCTATAATGGTAGAATTGAGTAACCTAGCACATTTCATTCTTAATTTCTAAACTCTGCTTTTTGTGCAGGTTTCACCTCGATCAAATTTTGGCGCCATTGCAGGGAGGGTCATTTTTTAAGATTTTAACGTTTAAATTTTCTTCTTTATTTTTGTGTGTAGGGGCTGTTTAAAGGAAATGAGAGTTGCAAAAATATATAAGTAGCTCTGGGGCTTTGCTTTAGAAAGCAGAGCTCAGAAGCCCTCAACCTTGCCGTGCCAACGCGGTAAAAGCCGTGTTTTTCGTGGCAAGTTGCGTAGGTTACTCACTCTTTTTTCTTTGCAGCGTGGATGCACGGCAAAGCTTAGATTTCTACTACTGTTAGTTTTCTCATTTAGCTTATTGTATACACATTTTAATCTCAACAGTAAACATGCTTGTTAAATGCTAAAAAATGTTTAGACTATGCATTCCTAGGGCATTTATCTAATTATGCTTACATTTACATTACTGTTGAAGAGTGTTGGAGCAAAAGTACAGTGCATAGCATGTAGTATAAGAACGCTTTGAATTGTTTATAATGCTTACGTGTTACTTTCATATACATATACATGTTGCACTAAAATGATTAAGGGCTTGTCCTATAAACAAAATAAAGTGGAAGTCATTACCCTCTCTTAACCCACAAACCATCTCCTCACTCACTAACCAAGCATAAATAAAACTGAATAGACATTGGCTCTAGGGACATCTCGGACTCATTTAGGAGACTGACCTAAGGGGAAAGTTGTTAAAGTTTGACTCTTGCCAAATCGATGTCAAAGGTTAGAGATTGAGAGGCGAAATCTCGAAGAACAATGGTTTGGTATAATTAGGTTTGTTGCTTAGGCACGAATACCTCCCACTGATCTTTCTCCTACCTGACCGATTAGCTTGTGGTCAAATTGCTACAATATACCTCTCGTGGATAGTCTAACCAGTTAGGAGTCATCTAGGTCTAAGGTCTACTGTAACTTAGGCTAGATTTTCTTTCTTTCTTTTTTTGTTTATTTGTTGGTTGTTTTTTGTTTTTGTTTTTGATATTTTTTGTGATATGGATTACAATTACGATTATTCCAATGCATATAGTGATCCATACTTCACGCCGACCTTTTTTAACTAACTGGGATATTACCAACCTGACATTTCATAACTTTAACCAACCAAGTATACTGGATTGATCTTATCCGAATCAATATATGCCCCAGTCCCAATATTATAAACAAAACTGGAACAATCATCATCACTCTTCACAGAGTCAGTGGGATACAACTTTCCTGAGTCATATGGTTAACCACCTTACCAACCTCCAACATCATATACTCCTTATCAAGATCAAACTATAGAAGAAAAATCTTATTTAAAAAAGAATTTTGAAGCTTTCTTGAGTCTACACGACAAATTCAAATCTCAACAGATCCATATATCTCAAAAATTCTCAATCCAAGATCCCCACTTTATTTTTCAAGTACTACCACAACAATAAGAACCTATTGATTTCATCCAACAAAATCTGGATTGTACCCAGTCTATCAATAGGCTAGAAGCACAAATGAATTATTTGGTCAACACAATTAATGATAGAAATAAAGAAACTCTCCCAACTCAATTTTTGACCATTTCCCGATTCCCTTAAACATATTGATAGGAACCAGAATCATGGTGTCTTAATTAAGATTCAATACCACCACAACATATTAAACTTGACCAATCCCAAATCATTGACAAATTGGCAAGTTTTCATTTAAAAAAATTAAACTTGAACATGAATATGACCCCGATCCACAACTTTGTGATTCAATTCCAATTTTTGAATCTATATTAACTTCAGTATTCTTACCCAATTTGGACCTATTTCCCAAGCCAACACTGATTCCAGTACCCATAGAACTTGAATTTGAACCATCTATTTTGAAAAATCACATTCCATTGATGAGAAAAGAATGTGAATTTTAATTCTTTGATTTGGACAAAACTCTTGAACCAAAACTGACTCTGAACCTAAATTTGATTTTTTTTCGAGTTAGTATTAGTTCCCGAACCTTCATTTTATAAGTACACCTAGAGGGGGTGAATAGGTGTACGGCTAATCTAATGAACAAAATGCGAAAATTAAAACTTAATTGGCAACACACTTAATGTAACCAACGAGGGTAGCCGAATTCTCGGTGAAGGGCGCTGGACTATCTCCTCTTGATTCCTCTGAATAAGAGTTGAGGCGCTATATGAAGCTCTCGTGGTTAAACACAAGTGAGGCACACAAATACACAAGCATGTATATGATATGGCAATATAAATCAATGCACACAGTAGAGAGAGTTAGAGTCAATGGATCAAACGCAAAACACCGAGATTGTTTCGAGGTTCGAGCACACAGCTCTACGTCCCCGCCTTCACACAGAAAGATTTCCACTAACTTGTCCACACAGGACTCCCACACAGGGAACCTCCACTGAGGATTTGGGGCAATACAACCGGGAGTACACAACTCCTCTCTCAATTACAAACACAACCTCTACACTTAGAGGCTAGGCACAAAGCCACCAATATCACCTCACAAATGAGGATAGGCACAAAGCCAATACAACCAATCAACCTCTCACTAGAGGGATAGGACACAAAGCCACCACTCCACAAATCAACCTCTACACAAGAGGGATAACACAAAGTAGGAGGGTTTACAACTTGGTGGTTTCCACAACCACAAACTATCTCTTTCTCTCAAAATAATGATCCCTATAAATAGGATAGAATGATATGGCTCAAGTGTGAGAAAAACCAAAGGAATGGAAAATAAATACTCAAAGAAAATCCTTGGGAAAAACTAGAAATAAGGATGAAGAAGTTGAACCAAAAACACTTTTCCCAAAATCACTTTTCTTTGATTTTCCAAACCCTAGAAAACACCAAATCAAATGTAAACTTAAAGCCCAAACTTCTTTTTAATTGCTGCAAAAAACACTAGTATATCAGAAAATAGGCTCTCAAAATTCTTTGTAAAAACAGTGAAGAGAAAAGCCAATTATAGGCCCTTTGAAAACTAGTCGTTGCAGCTGACTAGGCCCAGATTGGCCTTCCCGGTCGACCGGCCGGTCGACCAGCCAAAGGTCAAAATTTGACCGTTAGAGCTGCCGGTCGATTGCCCAGTCGACCGCGCCAATTCCAAAGAGCACTTGCTCTCTGGCCGGTCGACCGCTCGGTCGACCGTGCCAAGCCTCACGATCGACCGCCCCCACCCGAGAGTAGGGTACTTGCAGTCGGTCGACCGGCCCAAGTGCTGGTCAGCGTGCACGACCTTGTGCCGTCGGTCGACCGATCCGGTCGACCGACTCTGGGTCCGGTCGACCGGCCCAGTCGACCGCCAGAGCCTGGTAGGGCTGATAAAGGGATTTGAAAACTGAGTTTTTAATTACCAATAAATCCCATAAAATTTCTAAAAATCTACAAAAATAAGTTGTTATATTCTCTTTGAAATACAAACTTGTTTGATTAAAAATCAAATCAAGTTACAACATTTTGAACTATTTTGTCTTATGGAAATTTTATCGAAAACCAAAACTCGTATTTTCTAAAACTTGGATTTTTGAATTGAAAAATCGTTTTGTCCAAAACTCATCCAAATTCAAAACATGATATTGAATCATCATTTAAGCATGTTGTATATGGATATAAATTAATATACATAAACATATATATATATATATTATATATATATATTATATAATATATATATATATATATATATATATATATATATATTATATATATATATATATATATCAATGCTTTTGACAATAAATCCAAAAATAAGTTTTGTTAAAATACAAAACCTAAATACATGAATAGGTTATCAAACTAAGTTTGTATAAATAGTTGAAGCATAGATGTATATAGAACAAATCTAATATACATTAAACCATGTAAACTTATTGATTCTATCTATTCATGAAAACCAAGATCGGTTAAACCGAAAAACCGAAAACCGAAACATGAAACTTAAACAAGTGTGTGTGTTGTGAACTTGAGCATACCACACTATATAATCTTTAACAAATGGATCTAAACTATAAACTAAACAATGTACCGAAGTCTTCTTGTAGAGCTCCGTCTCCAAGTCGACTCGATCCAAACGTGGTCCACCGAGCTTGACTCCAACGAGTGCTAGATATGAACTTTGACGCTCGGCTCTTGAATCACCATGTGAAAAAGCATTAGTTGGAGCTTTCACATACTAATATCTTGGTAAAATATCTGAAACTAAATATCACAAGATTATTAGTAAACTATACTACATGAGTTAATCATCATCAAAACTAGAGTGGAAGGCCTCTGGGCCAACAATCTCCCCCTTTTTGATGATGACAAAACTCATGGAGTTATATATGCATGGATTAAAGTTAAGCTTCAAAGAAGCTCCCCCTTAACTCATGCATAGCAATAAACAATAAATATATGCAATGAATACTAAACATGAATATGCATCAACATGCATAAAACAATGAACATGCTCATGATACCAAACTTTTTAAAATAAATTCTTTTCTTTTTAAAATAAACATGTTCTTTTTTAATAATTGCTCTTGATACCAATAAAAATTTCAATGTGAAAACTTAAGCAACATGAAAGCTCTTGATACCATCAAATAAAAAAAATTCAATCAATAAAATTCCTGATACCAATTGGAGATAATCAATAAAAGCTTTTGATACCAACAATAAAAAAATATCAATATGAAACAACTTTGATATAAATTTACAAATAAACAATAAACATGCATATAAACTCAAATACTTTAACATGCATATTATAACCTCAAATACTCTCCCCCTTTTTGTCAATCATCAACAAAGGGGTTAAAGAAAACAATGTTCTCCCTCTTTTTGTCTTAAACAAATATCATACGGGGTGAAATCAAAACAAAACATTATGATACCAATTGAAAATATATCAATTTAGTGCATCATGATATCAATTGAAAATAAAAAAACATACCAATTGAAGGTACATAAACACATGTTTTAATATAAATTTAAATACCAATTGTAAGTAAAAACCAATTTAAGTACCAATTGTAAGTAATAAATCATTTGAACATAAAGTGTGGGAGTAAAAAAATAGAACCAATAGAAAGGTGAAATATGAGTTTTCTCCCCTTTATGAAATACCAATAAAATGATGCATAAGCTTGTATATGATACCAATTGAATTATAATCAATTGAAATATAATAGTCATTTAAGAAATCAAGCTTAGCATACTAAAATTTGTGCTCAAAGATATAGAGATATAGTAGCACAAATAAGCATATATATATGTATGAAAAATTTAATACAATCGAAATTGATACTATTTGAAGTGTAAGCATACATATATAGAAAAGTATATGAGTATATAAAAAATGTCATAGTGATAGCAATTGAAAAGATACAATGATATTAATTGAAAACACAATAAGATCAAGTGTATAACTCATATTTCCTACCACCCATTTCATGCACATGTTTAAATAGATTTTCATTAAGAGCATACAAGGCATGGTCGCCCAACCAACCGCCCTTTAAATGGAAGGGGTTTTCAAAAATAGGTTTGAAAATAGTTTAGCATCATTGAAAAATTCTTCCAAATGAAGAATACGAACTAGTTATATGAAAAATTTGTAAACTAGTACGAAATCCATCAAGCAAGGAATAAAACAAAAAATATATTTTCATGAAAACATGTAGATCACATGATCACCAAACACTCAAAATCTATATAGGCATATATCATACTCATGATAATAAAATCATGAGAAAATATCAAATAATATGAGTGTATAAGTTATGTGAAAAACATAATCATGAAAATAGTCAATTTAGCTCAATTTTGAAATTCCTTGTTAAAACATGAAAATCATCAAAGTCAAATAGGATTCAAGGTATATGTATGTTTTGTCTAAACTAGAAGTATACATACATATCCCTAAACACAGTTGAGTCCATAATAAAGATTTACATGAAAGGCAAAAAGACTCAAAGGGGTATACATGTATATCTTAAGTTTTGACAAAATAGGCATATACATGAAGTTAAACATAAACATAAAACATGTACAAAATGGGAATACAAGTCAAATGTATGAATCATCAAAAACTAGGCTGTACTAGTACATCTAATGAGTACAAATGAGCGTTCAAGCACAAACATATAATAGTCTAGTTGTGGCTCACTAGTTGTACAAGTATATACCTAAGTTTTAATGAAAACTAACATCTAAACATGAATATAGAAAATAAACAAAAACTCATAAACATACATATGATCTTTATGTATATGCACATGCATAGATCTAGGACATACACATTAGTTAAACAAATGTGAGAACACAAAGATATAAATTCATATTAACATGGGTTCTCAGATAACTAAACATGTATATCACTAATCTAAATATCATGGCATATAACATACTAATCATGAAATATCAAAACATGCTAAAAAACAATGACATGAAAAGCATGTAAACATAAATGAGGAGTAGAGATCGTTACCAAAATCTAGAAGACAACTCTCCATGTCTCCAAAACAAGGTGGTCCTCCCACCAAACTCCCTTGAAAGTGATGCATCCAAATTATCCTCTTAATGTTCGGAACGCATCCACCTCAAGGCACCATCGCTCTCACGTCATGCGAGAGCCCCACTTACATCAAATACAATAGGGATGGTCTTTGGTACCCACACTCTTTTGGGTCCAAAGGAGTTAGCTCCTTTCCTAACCCAAACAAATTTAGTTGCTAAATTTACATCATGTATCATATCATAGCAAAATTTAGCAAGGTGGCCCTTACGTCCATAATGTGTATAAGTGTACACATGAGCATACATCGTGTTATGGGAGTGAACGTGGGAAGCATTGTATGTCGTGATTTGTGTGCATGCATGGAGGAACTTGTTTCTTTCGAAACAAAGATTCCAAACGTAAGTGGTTCAAAGCACAATGGCTCAAAGTGGAGCCCAAACATCCACACATCTTCTTTAAATATTTATATCATTTTCAATTATAGAAGAGGTGTATGCAATAGGTAAGCTAGATGGTGAAGCTATACTAGCATGGCAAACATGTGAATCCAAGTCATTTTTCAAAGAAATTTTTTTCTTAGAAATCAAATCTAAATCCTTTGAAATAGAAGCAATTTGTTTTTCAAGGATTCATTCTCTTTTAAAACAAAATCAAGTTTAAAGTTAAAATCCTCATTTTTCTTTAAAACATTTTCACAATCTTTTTACTTCTCAAAATTTTGTTTTCATTAAGGGCAAGATCAAGTTAGGATTTAAGTGAGTCACGTTCACTTGAAATCTCATCCCTTTCTTGCAAAGCAATCTGAAGTCTAGAAGATAAATTTTTACTTTCTTCTTTTAAATCAAAATTATCCTTTTTCAAAAAGTTTATATTTTGAAATCAAATTTTCACAATTTTTAGCAAGTTCATCATTTAAGGCTTGTGCTTCCATACACTCATTGCAATGAGAATAGTACTAACATCTAGTTAAGTGTTCGAGTGTACCTCAAGGGAGTCATTCCTTGGACCATGAAGCAACGTTCGTCGGACTCGTCTCGACTAGATCTCCTCTTCTTATTGATAAGCGTTGGTAGCTCGGGAGATATCAAAATGTTCCACACTGCAAAAGCGGAATCATAGTGAGAAACACATGTAAATATTTTTTATCAAGGATGCTCTAAGTGCCTTTAGGGCTAGTGCATTGGCCTCTATATGCTTGCTATCACTAAGGTAGGATTCCTTGGTAATGGCAAGGTAAACTTTATAACCTAGGGCTTTTAATGACAACTCATCATAACCTTCCATATATCAAGTCTAGAGATATCAAACATGGGAGGGCTATCCATGAGTGCAAACTATATGTGTGCAAATGCAAATGCAAATGTAGATTAGTAAAACTAAGAACACACTCCTAGGTGGTTAAACCAAATATCAGGAGCGTAGGCACTGATACCAATTGTAAGTACACCTAGAGGGGCGGTGAATAGGTGTACGGCTAATCTAATGAACAAAATGCGAAAATTAAAACTTAATTGGCAACACACTTAATGTAACCAACGAGTGTAGCCGAATTCCCGGTGAAGGGCTCTGGACTAACTCCTCTAGATTCACTGAATAAGAGTTGAGGCGCTATATGAAGCTCTCGTGGTTAAACACAAGTGAGGCACACCAAACACACAAGCATGTATATGATATGGCAATATAAATCAATGCACAAAGTAGAGAGAGTTAGAGTCAATGGATCAAACGCAAACATCGAGATATGTTTCGAGGTTCGAGCACATAGCTCTACGTCCCCGCCTTCACACAGAAGGATTTCCACTAACTTGTCCACACAGGGACCTCCACTGAGGATTTGGGGGAATACAACCGGGAGTACACAACTCCTCTCTCAATTACAACACAACCTCTACACTTAGAGGCTAGGCACAAAGCCACCAATATCAACCTCACAAATGAGGGATAGGCACAAAGCCAATACAACCAATCAACCTCTCACTAGAGGGATAGGGCACAAAGACACCACTCCACAAATCAACTCTACACAAGAGGGATACACCAAGTAGGAGAGTTTACAACTTGGTGATTTTCACAACCACAAACTATCTCTTTCTCACAAAAATAATGATCCTAATAGATAGGATAGAATGATATGGCTCAAGTGTGAGAAAAATCAAAGAATGAAAAATAAATACTCAAAGAAAATTCTTGGGAAAAACTAGAAATAAGGATGAAGAAGTTGAACCAAAAACACTTTTCCCAAAATCACTTTTCTTTGATTTCCAAACCTAGAAAACACCAAATCAAATGTAAACTTTAAAGCCCAAAACTTCTTTTTAATTGCTGCAAAAACACTAGTAATATCAGAAATAGGCTCTCAAAATTCTTGATAAAAACATGAAGAGAAAGCCCAATTTATATAGGCCCTTTGAAAAACTAGTCGTTGGCAGCTGACTAGGCCCAGATTGGCCTTCCGGTCGACCGGCCGGTCAACCGGCCAACGGTCAAAAATTGACCGTTGAGCCTACCAGTTGACCGCGCCAATTCCAGAGAGCACTTGCTCTCTGGCCCGTCGACCGCTCGGTCGACCGTGCCAAGCCTCACGGTCGACCGTCCGGTCGATCGCCCCAACCCGAGAGTGGAATACTTGCAATCGTCGACCGCTCGGTGACCGTTCGGTCGACCTCCCAATGGCTGGTCAGCGTGAACGACCTTGTGCACGTCGTTCGACCGATCCGGTCGACCGACTCCGGGTCCGGTCGACTGGCCCGGTTGTAATACCCATATCTTGCAATACATAAACTAATAGTGAAAAATAATCGTATAAAGTGTATGTGTATTTTGTTTTAAGAAAATGTCATTTTTTAAATTTAGATATTATTTTAATTATTATTAATTAATTCTTGATCATGATTAATTGTTTTTATTATCCCATTTTACCTTATTCTTACTTCCTCTGTTTCAAGCCAAGCCCATCATATCATTGTCCCTCCTTTTCTTTTTTTCCAACTTGAGCCCAAGCCCACTAACAGGCCCAAATCACCTTCAAAAAAAAATAAATAAATTTTCTCAGTTTGCATACACCAAGAATCGAACTCACAACCGCATGCCTTTTGATCCCTAGTCAAAACCACCATGCCACTTTTAGATGCCTTCAAGTTGGGAACCAAATTTATTTAACATATAATTATCCTGATAGCATCTTTTACCTTTAACCCACCTGTTCGTTTAGTTATAACAAGTTTCGAACCTTAAGTCCCCAGCATATGAATTGTATGCTCTCACCACTTAGCCACTCTGCTTTTGTTGCAAAAGGGCACCCACCATTTTATTTAACCTTTATTACCCTTTACTTATCTCATAACCCATCAATCTTAACCATGTTCCAACCCGAAACCCGAAACCCACAACACTATTACAACCCTCTATATAATCCTAAACCTAACCCTAAGTTCTCTAATCCAACAATCTCTCCATCTCTCAAACCGCCGCAAACCCATGGCCGAGATCCCCCCCTAATCTTTTCCCCATCAACCGACTTCGCCGGCCATCTCTAGGTCGCCTCCTCCTCCAGCCCGGATCCGGCGAGCTCCCAGGTCGAGCCTCCCTGCGCAACCAACAGGGAATCCCTCTTGAGGTGAGTTTCTCAACTCGGACTCAGTTTGCTTAGATCTACTCATTAGTAGGATTTTAGGAATTTAGGTTTTAGATCTAGGGTTAAATGTTTAGAGAACAGGGCATTAAATTCAAAACAAGATCTGGACATCCTTGCTGCCCTTGAAGAAATGAAATCATTGAAGGTATGGACCTGTTAAATTCTATGCATTTTTAGTGCATTGTTCTTGTCATCCAGTAGGTACAATAAGAAGATTGGTCTTTATCTTCTTGATATTTTACACTAAGCTAAGTAATTCATCTTTATTCTCTATGTATATATATATATATATATATATATATATATATATAATATTATATATATATATATTTGATTGCTTAAACTGTGAACATTTTGTGCTGTTAATTATGGGTGTGTGCTTCATTTCCTTGTGCTGTAAAAGATAGGTGGGTTTTCACATTTTGTGCTGTGGATCCATTTTTGTATGTGTGTGCGAGTGTGTGTGCGTGAGCCCCTCCCCTCTCTTCATATAATTTATATACATGGTGTTCAATTTTGTGGTGTCCTGCAAACAATGCCTATGTGGTGATTTTGATTGGTTGATATTAAAATATGTAGGCATGTGCTATAATTAATTAGTGTGTGTTTTGTTTCATGTGCGGCAAAATCCTACTCCGAACCACTTTCGGGCTCTCCGCGGGACGCCGTCGATCATCATCGTCGAGCGCGAGCGCACCCACGCCCTTCACGGCGAATTGCTCTATCCAACGACACCCTCCGCGGCCCGTACACCTCCATCGGCGTGCCGCAAATCACTCGGTTGTGTGAGTAATTTCCCCTTTCTATTTATTTCCTTTTTCATATATTATATTGTGAATGCCTTTTTACATGTATGGGTGAAATTTAATTAATGTATAGATATTTATAATTAATAATAGGTAATTATATATTTGGATATTTATGCATGTATATATTTATGCATGAATTTATTCTTTAATCATTTATGTGTATATTTAGTGATTAATAAATGGGACTTAATTAAATTGGATATGTATGCTTAAAATTAAATAACGTATAGGTATATTTATTAATTTGGATGCATGCATGTGTTTATGTATAATCATGTATATGTATGCATGATTTATATACATGTGTTTCTATTTATTAGTATAGATGGGGTGTGTTGCATTGGCTTGCGCAAGTTCAGGCGACGGCAATTTCAATTTCAGGCCCTTCCGGCGAGCGCGAGATCACCAGCTTGCAGCCAGCCTTCCCCAGTACCCTGGCTACCTTCCTATGCAGTTCAACAGCCAAGAGCCGACCACCAGCGACCGAAACGGCGACTCGCCCGGCGACGACCAGATTCCCAAGGTGAGTGTTTTAATTGATTTTTCATTATGATTGATTATTCTCCTATTCAATTATTGCTGTTATAATTATTACCGTTGTGACGTCATGATACCATTATACTGATGCAATGTTATTTAGTTATAGTCACTGTTATCGTGTTGTCTAAGTATTTTAGTTAAGAATATGATAGTCTCGTTCATATGAGGATTGATTAAATAAGAATGTCGCTTCATTGATATATAGGATCTTATATGTTGGGGCCTGCTAGTGAACTATATGGGAAGGAGATTTGACTTGGGAATGGTAATGATAGATTTTGATATATCATTTACGTTTAATATATGTGGATACAATGTTGTCATGAAGAAGTAGATATTCCCCTTTCTCACTTTTAACATTATTTGATTTATTGATATGTATATGTTTGGATCGGATAATGAATTACAGAGGATTATAATATCATGAGAGGAGTATGGGTGCATTTGATAGAATGGGGATATGTGTTATGGTGCATTTCAGTATTAGGTTGCAGCTTGATTAGTCGACTTACCCTGCTAGTCGACTCAGTCAACTTGTTAGTCGACTAGTGCATGTCTAGCTGCTGTGTATAGTTTCTTTATTTGATGGAGACTTGCCCTTAAATCATGTATTGACTATAGATGATTGAGTATGATTTCGAGGATGGATATTAGTTGGATTGACTTGTTATGATGGGTCTTATATGCATGTATCGGATATGTTGCCAAGTGTTGGGGTCTGATGTTCGACATTATAGAAATGTGAACTCTTGAGGATTTGAGATTTAGTTGGTATGTTTGAGTGAGGGGATTAGTGCTGATATTGATATATGTTGGAATGACATTATTATATCAATTCATTGATGTATATTGATACTTGACGATCATGTAACTGTTGGAATGTAAGTTAGATAGGATGACTTTGAATTGATCTGGGACTTATGCTATTTACATTGTATGATGATCAGTAATTAGACCTGACTTTATTAGTTGAGTATTGAGGACATATCAGATA